>JANTNU010000004.1:1695410-1728942 GCA_024752395.1 Erythroxylum havanense
GTATGAGCGAAGACAAACTGTAGCCATCTGGTCTTTAAAATTCAAGTGTACGCTCATTATTGTATCGGAATCTTTGGTCTTTTTTAGTGGCAAACATAATGATTTTTCCATTTCACTAAAATCTAAAGGTGCTGCATCCAATAACACAAATGGAATGAGTGTTTACTTAGTGCTCATCGAAAAACCGTGAACAGTTAAACTTTCATTTTCTTTGTAATATCTTACTGGATCTCTTATGGATTTTGATATTGATACTGTAAAATTTAACATACATGAACAGCTTTCGACTATAGAAAGAGTCTTTGAACGTGGGAGGAAGTTTTACCCTCTCAGAAGTTACAAAGCTAAAGCCCTTTCATGGCTTCTGGTTGGAAGCTCTAGATCGATATATCGCAGCATATCGATGAAACAAGGCCAAAGCATTACTAGTGGTCTGAGCCACGTTCAAAACCTTGCCTTTGATTGTGGCTTTAAGCTTATTCATGTTCCTTCCCGGAAACGCATCGACGCACGTGGTAGCGTCCGTCAGAGCAGCACTGACCCAACTCTCGACGTTGCTTATGTGCCAAAACGCGTCGTCTTTAACCGGTGATTCTTGGCCTCCCAATCGACGAAGCTCTGTAATGGATTGGCTAAGTTGCTCCACACCGTCGTTTATCTGGTCTAAGCAATCTTTGACCAGTTGGTAATCTTTAGCTTTCTCCGCCTTGAGTTCGCCGGCTACTTTCAACATGTACGATCTAGCGAACTGTGCCCTGTATAAGCTCACCGATAGGGAAACTTGTGCCAGTTGTTGCGGGGATTGTATGGTTGAGTCTGGGAACATGGAGAGGTACTGGAAGCATAAGGTGGGGTAGTGGGTGGTCTTGCATGTGGCTTCTATATAGGGTCGTGTTCGAGGTCGACGAGTGAGAAAGGTTGGCTCCGCCTTGCCGGAGAGGGAAAAGACGGCGAGTATGAAAACTAGAACTAGTAAAGAAAGCTTAAGAAACGACATAGTTTTTGAAGCTATTCTAATACTTGATGGGGTTAGAGTTGCCTATCAATATATAGACAGGACAGGAGGGTCACATGATATGGCTACCCAACGTTGGACTTAAGTGCAATTTACGTGGATTAGATTAAGGACATTGCTATTTGGTGATAAGGAAAGCCATTAATGATTAAACTATGCAATGCTTATTAGGTCGGTCAAGTATTGAAACTTACCTCACATGCATCTTTGATCAAACGTGCTATAGCCTACAAAGCCAAACCTAAAGATGAAGATTTGCTTGCATTTATGATACGATACTTCAAATCGGTTGATTACGTCAAAAGTTCAACATAAACTTTTATTCCAGATATATGATTTTAAAATTTTTAAAATTATTATTTTAGTGATTCTTATAATTATCATGTGAGATTTGAAACTTTGGAACTTATATCTCGCACGAAATAGTTTATTTTGTAATTCCATTTTTTTTGTTGTGTCCTAATTATGAAAACAATACTTTAAAATCATTCACACTCAGACTAATTCTTGATCGCAAACATAACAAATCAACACTATTATTTTTTATAAAAATTTATAAATTTCATAGTTTAGATTATGCTAAATAACCTTGTATCTTTTACCTTGTTATGTTCAATATTGTCTACCGTATTACATTCGATATATTATTCGAGAAGGCTTAGGTTTCACTCGGGGAGGTTTTCCTTTCTCCGACATACACGGTCTCTCGTCCATGGATGGTAGGATGTGTTTGTCTGTTTATAGCCAACACAATCCATCAGATAAGGCTAATAGAATCGTATTCTAATCATTTAAAAATAAAATAGCCATGCAAGTGCTGATAACGTATATAACGATCTTTGAGCAGAATTGAAATGAACCCCTTTCAATGGTGAACTTAAGCTACATTGCTGACTGATTTCATGTTTAAAATAATCTCCATAGTTTGTGCTATTCTAGTTTAAAACAGGTAGAAGCTTGAGTAACATTATAATCTATCGATGAATATGCATTTCACTAGTTCTCAACAGGGCAACGACCGCATAGAAAAGATTATGAGGAAGACACTTGAATGTTTCCAACACGTTAAAGGGAAAGGCAACTATATTGAACACACAAGATACACAACAGAATGAAAGATTCTGGCATCACTCAGCAACCCGAACACCGGATAGATAAACACGGCTCTGAATTACCGTGCCCCCTATCCAAAATCCAGGCATTACCATTAGCCCCACTTTAGGTTTCTGATCACTTGAATCCAAGATCAAATTTTTTATGATACTTTCCATGTAAACCTCTGAGAATTCGTTACCATTCTTCACCTGAAAGATCTTCGCATTAGGATCAAATGAATAAGCCAGACTGTGTAGAAGCCATATTGACTTGGCCAGTTTTAAGAAAGCCTGATAAAAGGGAGTCCTTGGGTGCCCGCCACTGGCTATGAAGTTTCGCTGATCAAGATTTCCGAAGAAAGACACTTCCATCTTTGGATGGACAACCACCAGGTACTTACTACTGCAAAATTTCCCGAAAGCAGAATCAGGGTGCTGGCCTAGCATATCAAGAGGATCCATCTCTCTAAGAGCAAGAAATTGATGGAAGAAACCCTCCCTGGAGATGGTCATATTGTCTGATTTAATACCAAAGCTGTCTTGCTGAAACCCACTGAACATCCATTGACATATATGAGACTCAAACGCATACTTCTTGTGAGCTCGCTTCGTATAAGTAACATTGGGTTCAATTGAACTAGCTGCAGCATCAAGGTCCCATCCAGCTGCCTTCATCATATTGATCAGTGGTTTAGAAAAATCGTGAATGGCTTTGAAAGCCATTTCTACAGCAGAAATGAATAGTTCAGGGGTTAAATCCAGAGGAATAAACCCTTTTTCATCCCCAGAACCTTCTGAATCTTTGGTTGATAAGCCCCTCAGCTTAAGATTCTTCTCCAGTTTGGTTCTCTTCTGCATTGCATCCTCGATCTGTTGTTGTAACTGGAGAATCTCAGAATCTTTATTCTGAATTTCAGACTGAAATTTCTTAACCATCACCTCATAAGTTTTCAGCAAGCTTTGTTGCTCTTGGATCTCAGCAGCTAAACGCGAGTCCTGTGGAGAAGCACATGTGGTTTTCGGATAGTTCTCTCTGTAAAAGTGTTTGAGCTCAGATAAGCCCTTCAACTCAGATATCACTAGCTTATCAGCAGCTTGGATTTTTTCAGGATCATAGGGACTATGAGCAGATTGAAGTTGGATATAAGCTGATTTGAGGGAAGAAATGTTAGTAAATATCTTGGCCATCAAGGCTTCAAGAGCTTCTGGGTTTTGATTCGTAGAATCTTCCATGGGTTGTGGGTGGACCTTTTGACTGTTGTTCTCACGGAGTTGATTATCTTTGATCACAGTGGGTAGCATAGCTACTACCAGTGAACAGGGTAGGCAGATGGGAATCCTTCAGCCAAAAATCCTTTACAGCAAAACCTGCAAGCTCCCGCATAACTATTATAAGCTTCCAGTAGCTGTTAACAAGGTGATCATGCACCACACTAAATAAAGCCTGTTGATTCCTTTGCTAAAATGGCTTCTTGAATCATAACATCTAGAAGGCTAACAAATATACCATACCGCAAACTAAATCCACCCGCCAACTTTCTTTTGTTTAGCAAACAAGGGATGATTAGTAAGATTCCATGGTTCATACTCATTCGTAGATCATAAAGGAAAAGGAAACTCTGTTAGGACAATCCGTTCCTTCAACATTACGGTAAAACCCCGAAGCTATCAGTGTGCAGAACAGTGATCCTAGATCTGGCAGAGTATGTAAAGGATTAAAGGCGCATGCCAAAACCTCAACATCAAATTAATCAAGTCAAACAGTAAGATGAAATCTTTGTTAATGGTTGCTTACCTATAAAGATCACAAAATGCCCTCAAAACATGTCCAGCAAACATAATAAAGCTTCAACCTGAAATAAGAAGACAGTTCAGAAAATCAGTGTCTCACAGTTCCAAACTATGATCTGTGAAACTTCTCATATAGTACACAAACCCAGAAAGATTAGAATGCCAAACACTAGCCAGCACATAGATACGAAACATTTCGGGATTCAATCATCTTCTCCCACAGACAATAACACTGAAAAGGTATAAATATAATCTATTGCGTTGATTTCATAGAAATCAGCAACACAAACTTCGTTACTAGGACAACTAGAATTGAATCTAAAATATAGTAAGCAAATCAATAAATTGTAATACATAGAAACTGGAGTTTAATGAACAACAAACCAGTAACTGATGGTGACTCCTTCATCACAAGACCTAACAAAGCAGGTTTCCAGACTAATCAATACACTGTTTAAGCTACGAAATTCGAAACAAACATGGACACAAAGGCACAGCCAAAAGAGATTTACCAAGTCGAAGAAGTAGGAAAATCGATGAAGATTGAAAAGATTTGAAGAAAGCCAACTAACACCGGAGGTCGGTAAAGTGGTAGCTTACTCCCGACAAAAGTAAACCCTAACTTTGGGAACAGTTATGTTTTGATTCATTTTAGGGTCCCAGCTAACTAACGTCACATTGTAACTGATAAGTAAACTAAATTACCGACAAGAACTCAAACTTTGGCTGTAGAATGAACGTGAAGACGAGAAAATGACAAAAGCTATGATTACTTGGCCGGTGCTTCTTCGGCTATTCGGTAAGGATCGTTTGCTTAATAACTAGTAGCAGGTGAGACGGCACCTTACCGCCGACCAAAGACGGAGCTACATGAAGCCTTGGGGGGCCATTGGGCCCTCCAAAGTTTTTTTTAATATTTTTAATATATATATATAAATATATAAAAAACGGAGTTATTTAAGGGTTACTGATATACTGGACCCTCTAAAATTTAAAAAAATTAATATTCGGACCCTCTTATATTAAATTTCTGACTTCGTCAGTGCCGCCGACGGTACCTGCCTATATTGCTCATAAGATGAATCATCCCTTCATGTGGTTCGGAATTGTCCTCTGGCGTGTCGTGTCTGAGCCTCATTTCGGACGGATATCATCACCTCGCCTTCCTTTACTCTTCCCGCCAGAGACTGGCTGCATGTCAACCTCCTACAGCACCGTCGCGTGCAAGGCCGGGACTGGCCGCTCCTTTTTGGATTGACCAGCTGGTTCCTCTGAACATGGAGGAACAAGGCTCTTTTCGCTTCTGATTTTGTCCGACTTCCCTCACCTTCTTTTATTATCTTGTCTTTTGCAGATCAGGTTCAACAGGCCTTGGGGGTCCGCCGTCTGGGCGGGACCGGACTCCACCCTCGTCAGGTGCATCAAATTGGTTGGCGATGGCCCCAGCACGGTTGGATCAAGTTGAACACTGATGGGGCTAGCAATAGCACTCAGTTCACGGCTTCTGCTGGAGAACTTCTTCGCGACAGTGCCGCTATTTGGCATGGTGGTTTCTCTCAGTTCATAGGATGGTGCTCCCCACAGGCAGCGAAGCTCTGGGCAGTTTACACAGACCTCACCATGACGTGGCGATTGAGCTTTCGACGTATTGAGTTAGAGGTGGACTCGATGAGTGTGCATCAACTCATTTCTTCTGTGTCGTCCCGCTCATAGTCCAACAATCCTCTCCTCATGGGTATCCTCGAGCTTCTCAACAGAAACTGGACTGTTATTCATCGGCATGTGTACCGAAAGAGCAACATATGCGCGGATTGGCTCGCTAGCCGGGCCTGTCCTGGCGATATTGGGATCACTTATTTTGATGTTCTACCATTAGGGTGTCAGAATCTTCTTTTAGAAGATCAGTCGGGACGCAGTTTTTCCCGTTTGATTAATATTTGATGTACTTTCTCTATTCTTAAAAAAAAATGGAGGAAATATAGAATAATAGATAAAAATCCACTCCAATTTACCAGCAAATAATATTTTACTTATGAAAAAATCTTTTAAATAAATAATTTACAAATATACATTAAAAAAGATAAAATAAGTTATAAACCATAAATGCGTTGATATTAATAGCCAAATAACATAATAAATTACAAATAAAAATAAACTAAATTAAAATACACATATATAAATATTAATAATCAAGTAGTAGAACTGAACTAAAAAAGACAACAAAATATAATTAATTGCTAATATAGGATCGAAAAATTTAATAATTTGTGTCGTTTTTGGTGTAATGAATGTATTGTGCCTTTTTTATATCAAAACGTTTTTTATTTATAAAATTCAATAAAATTTGATGTTTGATATTACGTAATTATATTGTCATTTAATATATTTAAATAATATGAAATAGTGCAATATATCTCGTATATTATTTCATTCAATATTATCAAATAACAAGTTATAGTTTAATTGAGATTTTATTATTTATTATTTATTAACATGAAAATATAACAACAATAATATTATAAATAAAAATGAAAAAAAACAAAGTTGGGTTAATTTTATAAAGTAATTTTAATAATAAAAATGAAAGGTAAAAAGAATATGTTGAGAATATTTTTTTGATGTGAAAAATATAATTATGGGTTGGAACGAAAAGTACTCTAACATCTCCAAAATGAAAGAAATTATGCTCCGTTTTGAAGGAATAGGTTGGTCCTTAGTAGCTGAAAATAGAGATGAGATGCTCTGTAAATGGATTCTTACTTTGTTTCATGTCATTTTATCTTAATATTTTTTTAGGTCTCACGTAAATGTATAAATGGGACGAGATGAAATAGAGTAGGAATTGATTTATAGGAGTAAAGGATTTGTGTCTTTGAAAATAATGATTGATAATTAGGTTTAATTATTTCTATAGTCAATAATGAAAATTTCACGAATATTTTTTTTATAAAAATAAATTAATAAAAATGAATTGAGATTTAAAAACTTAATTAATTATTATATTTTACAAACTAAAATTTTTTGTTTATAACTCAAATTTATAATTTTTAGTACTAAAAGTTATTTAAAGAAATTCTCTTAATTGGATAAATTTTTTAAACCTAATAAAATGAATATTAGTGATATAAAATTAAATAATTATAATTATTTATTTTAAATAAATCTGATTATAATAATTTATATTTATATTTGTACATATATTTTCATTTTCATTTTAAATTATTTTTAATTCTTATTAATTATTATACACATATTATTTAAGAAATAGTTGTGTTGTCAACTTTTACATAAATAAACAAATTTGTTGCTAAGTTTTGATAATTATTAGTTATTTATATTATATATATTATAATAATATTACAATAAAGTTAAATTTGACATAGATAACAGTTTTAGCCCAGCTTGGCTCAACTTTGACTCAGATTAGCCTAATCACATTCTCAAACTGGGCCTGACTTGAGCCGGAGCTATTCAGATCCAACCTGTGACTCAAAGAAAATGTATAAAATAAGGTCGTTTAGGCAAAAACAACATTATTATGAGAAACATTTTTTTAGACCGGCGACCAGCTTGTGGGTCGGACCTGCCCACTACCATCCCTAAAAATTTACTTTCACGAAAATCATCGTAAATATATAAACGCTGTACGATATTGAAAAGGATGGTCAGGTGCTGTTGAAGCCCAAAAATGGAGATGTGCCTATCTGGACTGTGGATTCCTAGAAGCTGAGTCTAAGCACTTTTAACCCTCCCGGAGACCTAAGTACGAAACTAAACATCTAGAGATTAGTCCGAACCGGCAAAGTGAGTAACGTCGCACCAGAACTGGAACTTGGTTTCGTAAAGTAAGTATGCTTTTCCTTTACTTTTTCCCTTCAAAATTGCCTTCTTGATTACTGTTTCTTCCATGGAGGAAACTTGTTTCGTGCTTGAGATGCTTGCATTGCATTGAGTTCCAATTTGAGTTGATAGAATCTGAGCTGGGATTCTTTTTTTGAGAATGCGTACACTGTTGTTGAATCTGTACCAAATTATTGTTATATTCTCATTCAGTCGACTTCAAAAGGGCTTTGTTTTGTTAGTCTTTCATTTGGGCAAATGATCAAATTGGACAATTGGAATTGAAAGAATTAAGTTGGGTTGTTCTTGGGTTTGTGGGTTTTGGCAGGGGATTTCTGGGAATCTTTATTTTCTCTCAAATTGTTAGAGATTCACTCGTCTGATTTTGGCTTTGGCTTGATTTGAAACTATGTGATATAATGTTATTAATTGTTCAGGTTTCTCTGTTTACATGGAAATGGCGACAACAATGACAATGTTCAACTACCCAAGAGTTTCAAAGCTTCCTTCCAAAGAGTGCCTTGGTGCTGGAGCTGCTGTTTTGAAGGTTGCAGCTTACTTTCAACAGAATGCTTGTGCATTTGGAAGGAGACTCTCTTACCGGTGTTCTTATGTCCAGTTTACCGAACCTTTCTTGGTAAACTACTTTGGGTAAGCCTTGCAAAGCCTATTAATTTAGATGCTCATGAGGTTGTGAATATGTGAATGATTGATCATGTAACACAAGTACACATCTCGAAATTATTACATACAAGTTTTGCTTCATGTTCCTGCTAAATAGTTAATCACCTTTCTGATGTTGAAAATTTTCTAAGTGAAGAGTGTAATCATATAATAGTGCTTAGATATATTTCTATTCCATGGAAATTAGATGAAGTAATCAACAGAAAGTAAGTTACTTCTTTTGTCTAGAGCTTATTCAGGGTTTCTATCTGAATCCTACAGGAGGATAGCATGGCGGATTAGAAGCAGTGTCGATGACAGTGGACTGGATCCTTCTACCTCAGGTAGTACTCGAGGAACAAGATTGGTTAGGGCCCTTCAATCTCTGCAAACCAGGTTAATTGCAAAATTTCAGGAAATAAGGGAAAACCTTCCTGTCAAATTGCTCTTTTTCTTGGTCGGATTTTATTGTGCAACTGCATTCGCCACTGTTATTGGTCAGACAGGTGACTGGGATATCCTATCTGCTGCTTTGGCTGTGCTAGTTGTGGAGGGGATTGGAGCACTCATGTATAGGGCTTCTTTACCATTGTTTGACAAAATTAGGGGCCTTGTTACCATGTTTAATTATTGGAAGGCTGGTCTTACCCTTGGTTTGTTCCTAGATTCATTTAAATATGAAATTGAAAACATCACAAGATTTGCTGATCCGTTCTACTTTGATATTCTCATGCTTTTCCGAGACTTGATGTTTTGGATTATTCTCCATTAATGCATTTTGAATGCAAGGGTCAAGATTGATGAGTTGAAAGCTCAGCAAGGATAGAAAGACGTTATAGTACTGTTGGTCTGGCCCAGTAGGATCCCAACTCTGTATTTGGTAACTTTGGATATCAGCATAGAGAAGAGACAATCCAAATTTAATACGGAGATAGAATTTGGTTCAGGAACGACTGTACATTTGGCATTCATCTCCGTTTTATATGCTTCTACTTTAGCTCGGGCATTGGTACTTTGAATATGAGTTGTTCGAGTTGTGGTCTTCTAATTCCTTGCTTCTGTGTATAGTCTTCATTGAAAATCTTCACGTGCTGCCTGAACTTGTATATCTTGTAAGCTCAATCTCCTTCAGCAAGTTTACGATGATTTTAGCTGGTTTTTGGAGCATCAACCTACGGTTGCTAAATTTTTCTGTGGCTGCAGAGGATTCCTTTCCCGAGCATATTGTTTGCTACAATTCATGTGTTAGAAGTTGACGGATGCCTTGTACATTCTAAAGATGATGTAGATCTTAGAGGAAATGAGCAAAACTAGTTGTTAAATGATCTTCAACAGGTTTAATGGAACAGGTGAATTGAAGCCCTTATCGAGACGGAGTCAATGGATATTGGATAAGGTCACTTGAGAGGGGTGCGGTTCTAAGGTCTACGCAAGTGGGAGAGCCTGCCTAATAATTTGTTGTTGAGGAGAAATTCTAATACTGAAGTGTCGGATAAATATAGATTATATTGTAAATTAATAAAAAATGTACTAATCAATCCTGAAATTTTGGAATTTTTTTGGTCTCTATTTTTTTCTCCTGAAAAATAAATAAAGAGTTTGACTTTTAATTAATTGAGGCATTATTTTGTTTAGATTATTAACTTAATTATGAAGTATATTAAATATATTTTAAATAAAATTTAATTATATTATATTAATCAAAATTCAAAATTTGAAGTTCTATTTAAATTATATTAATTACACCTGTAAATATTAGTTAATGACAAAATAAATAAAAAGTTAACTTGATTATGTTAAAAAAAGTTAAAATCTAGCAAACTACATGAAATTATTAAATTATACTTAGAATATAATTATCTTAATAAATAAATAATATATTTAAATTATTTAAGTCCTTTTACTTTTTAAAAAAGCTTCTAAATTTTCAAATTTTGAGCCCTTTTATAAATTTTAGTAATAATATGATTTTTTTATTTATCTAGTTATTTTGAATTACCTTGTACTTTTAAATTATTATTGACTTATTATGAAGAACTATTTTATTCAAAGTACACACATATTATATATTTTTACTGGTTTATTCAAAACACACATATTGTTATATATTTTTAAATTTTATTATTTTAATAATTATTAGAAATACAGTTAGTTTTATTTAAAAAACCAGCTAGAGGTCAATTAAAACTTTGCTGAATTTCACAGAGCATACACATTAACGCTTGGACTTGAGCAATAGTTCGATCAAAACCCCGGCAAAAGCTTCCTGTTAATCAACTACGATTGCAAGTTGGGGCTTATCCACAGCTTTGAGTAAGCTCCGTTACTCGCTTCTCCAACGAGATGCTTTTGTACTGCTTCGCGCACACAACGTAAAGTCCAAGGCAGAGAGCCACCAATCCAGCCGAGAGAAAGAAATATCTGTCTAAGTGACCTTCGTTCAGATTTTGGGGAACCCAACCCGGTTTTCCATTCTTGGACGTGAGCTCCATAACCACTGACAAGAAGAAGCTACTGATATAGCTACCAACTGCCGTTGAAGACATGGACAAGGCCATTCCCATGCTTTTTAATCCGTCAGGTGTCTGAGATGAGAAAAACTCCATCTGGGCAACAACAACTAACGCCTCCGACACTCCCAAGAGAATGTATTGTGGGGTTTGCCATAAAATGCCTAAAGAACTCAACTCCTTGCCACTGCCGTTCGCATGCTTCAACCTTTTTTGCTCGACGATACCTGCAACAATCAAGGAGACTATTCCAAGTCCAAGTCCTATTCCTATTCTTTGTAGGTCGCTTGGAGGCTGAGGAGTCCTTTTTGTTACTTTGACGATGAAAGGGAAGATGACCTTTTCGTATAGTAGAATAAAAGTGGTTGTGGCTACCATATCAAACGCAGTCATGCTCGCGGGAGGGAAGTGAAAATTGGAGACTGTAGTGTCCATGGCAGCTCCTTGTTCGACGAAGAGAGATAATGTCTGTATGTAAATGAAAGAGGAAGAGAAGGTGCAAACCCATATTGGGAGCAACCTTATCAGGCATTTCACTTCTTCAACTTGAGTTACTGTACAAAGACACCACGGGTTTGGAGGTTGACCACCTGCTGATTCCAAGCTCATCTCTGTTGGGTTGGCTATGGCAGCTCTATCAAGAAACCTGCTTTACCAGGATACAATTTAGAATAATAATTTAGAATAATATGTATTAATTATGATAACTATGGAATTAGCTTCATACTATATATATTATAGGTAGTATTATAAAATAAAATTTTTAATATATTTAACAAATCATTAAAATTGGAAATAATATGCCTGTATGTGACTTACTTGAAATTGTTGGTGTGGAGTATCTTCCTCATTCTACTTCTGTCACCATCTCCTCCCTGAACTTCATAAAGCCCCTCTCCATTTGGCGGTACTTCAAGACTCATCTTCCTAAAAGAAGCAACAAGCACCTGAGAGAACCTTGAGATTGGGTTGCCAGATGGTTTGAGGTGCCTATATCTAGGAGTTCCGCTCAGTAGTGAAACATAAGAAAGAACAGAACAAGTGGCACATATCCAGAACACCAATAACCAGTAACCAGCATCTTCTATGTAAACCAGAATCGTCTCTGCAACCAAACATCCACCGTTCATCGCCACATAAAAGTAGCTGAAAAATGAGGTCTTGGATTGTTTCTCCTTAGGATCTTCCTCGTCGAACTGGTCTGCTCCAAATGTTGCCAGAGAAGGGTCTTGGCCGCCGTATCCTAGAGCGATCAGGTAGATTGCTACATAGAACATTGCCAGTTGGAGAGGCGAGTGCTGCTCACACACTGCTCCTATTTGGCCACAACCTCGAGTCTGATGAAGAAATGCATGAGTGATCAATGACAATGCAACCATTCCCTGTAAAATATAAGACCAGAGTCATGAATCACATAAACGTTGAATAGGCTAAATTGGTTTTTTAAAAAAGACTTCTTACGATGATCATTATCAGCTGGAATACGACACAGGTTAGGTATCTTCCCAGGTATGAGTCGCTGAGAAAGGCACCAACTAAACAGAAGAGATAGCTGGTTCCCAACCACCTATTGAAAGTGTTTGATGCTTCTTCATTGCTCTGTCTCAGCACCAACTTGGCAAAAAGAACCATGTTCACTTCCACTCCCGCAAAAGCTAGTGTGAGAAGCGCTTGATTCACTGTTTTATGTTAATAATCGGAAACTGAAACATCAACCAGCACAGCAGTATCTCACAGAAGCATATACAAATATTGCCAAGTTACAGACAAAAGAGCAAAGGATAAGTACCTAACAAAGTCATTCCACATCTCCAACCACCTGTCTCGTTCTTGGAAGCTGGTCTGCCGTGACGAACAACGGACCCATCTCTTGTGCATGCAAGTCCAGATCTCTCAGTCTGCTCCATTGACTTCTCAAGCTCCAACGCCTACTTTCACGCCAACATATGTAGAGTTTAATATGTTAAAGAGGAAAATAAAATAGGAATATACATTCAATTCGCAGTAGCTAGTGATAACTGAGATTTGGTGGTATTTACTATTTAATGATAATTGTTAATAAATTAAAATTATTTTCTAAATTTATATTTTTAATAGTTCTAATACCAGTAATTATTAATATCTACCAATTGTGAGATAAGAAGATTTTTTATTAGTTTATATTATGTACAGAAATAAATATTATAAATATTAAAAAATATTTTTCCGAAAATAAAATTTTTATTTAATAATCAGTGGCCACTAATAATCATTAAATAATTAGTCATATTGCAAATTTTCATTTAAGTCAACACAAAAAAAATTTTAATCTTATTTATAATACGAATTTAATTCTTATGTTTAAAATGCATATCTTTAAATACTTCTCTTTTTGTTTTTCGAAACGGCATTTTCTCAAACCACTAAACAGTGTGACAAGTCAATATAATTTAAGGCATTAATGGTCATCCATTAAATTTCTTGCTGGCAAAGCAGACCCGACCCAGTACTAATTGTTTTTTTTTTAATTTAAATAAATCTAGGCTCTTTAAATCCGAGCTTGTCTTCATTTATTAGTCATCACTTAAAGCCGTGGAAAATAAGAGTAGAGGAGTGTAAAATATGACGTAAGCCTGTAATTTCACTTCTCTAATGTTTATCTCTTCTCATAAATAGGAGACAAAGCCATGCTACTTTTTGGAAAAAGACATTTATTTCAAGAGAGTTTTTAGAGTTTCTTTTAGAATAAAATTTCAAGTAAATGTTAAAAAAATTGAAATTTCATGATTTTATGATATTTTAAATTGTAATAAATTTGACATAAGTTTCACTAGAGTAAGGGTATTACACATCATTTGACTAATAGTCGTTAACAAAAAAATCGTTGTTCGTTAAAATCGGTTGATTGAGTAGTTAATGTATAATTTTATTATATAAATGTATAAAAAGTCAATAAGAACAAATTAAATACATGAGGGAGGAAAATGAGGGGTATTTTTCAATTCACCCTCTTAAATAAAATATTATTTTGAGAAAATTTAAAACTAAACTCGTGTCCATATCTTGAATTTGCTTCCTACAACCAATTTTAAAGACAATTTCAAGAGACTAGAAGAGGAACTAGAAAATTACATTTAGAAAATATCAATATTATATTGTATAAATTATAGAATAGAAAAGTAGCAAATAAAAGAAACTAAGAGAATTGAACAATAAAAAGGACCAAAAAAACAGAAGAAGCTTCCATATGCTCACCGTGAACTCGTTACCGCGTAAAGGAAAGCCGTTAGAATCTTGCCGTTCCATTCGCGTCTTGAGGACTGAAATGAGTAAAACGACAAGAGTTGGCTACTTGGCTTTCAGAGCAAAGGACTGTGAGAAGGAGGGAGTCGGCAAAAGGCCTTTTATAGAGGCAGTGACGTGATGATGAGCGTACGCAAAATCACAAAAACTTAACACAAGAGCCCTTCAACTTCTAGAAAATTACAATAAAGGACAGTTTTTTTTTTTTGTCTATAATTTCTATGCTTTATTGTACACGTGATCAAGTCTGGCATAGCTTGTGTGCTAGTCTGCTAGAGCCACCGAAAAAAAAAGGTTTATTACAACTTTTGTAAACAAAAAAAAGTCATAATAAAATATTTAAATTTTTTTAATTTTAATCTAAAATTTTAAAAATAATAATAAAATATTCAAACTTTCGATTATTTTTAATTCTAGCCCCATGTTAGTGTCTATATTAAGTTATTAATAAGACAATGTTATTGTTAAAAATAGAATCCTTAAATTAGATTCCGCAACTTCAGTTCTTCGTTATTTGTTTATTTTTCTAACACCTTCAATTTTTTGTTTTATGCTCGTTTTTTATGCTCTAAATATTTCTCGCATTATAGCGTATTACAACAGTAGTTTTTTGTTCTTAATTCGTTTTCTTAATGCTCTGTGTGAGAGTATTAGAGCTGCATAATTTGAAAATCTAAAGGTGAAGGTATCGAGGGAATAAACTGAAAACGAAGAAAAAATTGAAATCAAATAAAGTTGTCAAGGTGGCATATTCTAATTTAGGCAATTTTTAAATAACGATGTTATTTTAATTATGTGATTAAACGATATTTCTGAAATACGTGACAAGTCAAATCAGTAAACGTTGGGATATAATTGAAAATTTTGAAAGTTAAATATTTTATTATCACTTTTTGAAATTTGAGTTAGAATTGAAAAATTAAAATTTTAAACAATTTATTGCTAATTTTTAAAATTCGGGCTGTAATTGAAAAGTTGAGCAAAGTTTGCGATTTTTTTGTAATTAACGCTTTAAAAAGATTATAGCTAAGTAAAAATAAATTGTGATGTCATGTTTCTTAAAATATTAATTCAAAACTTAAGGTTTTTGTAGTTAATAAGATTAATTTAGATTTTATATTACCATGACGAAGAATAAATTTGCGAAATATCTTGATGAAATTATCATATAAAAATAATGCTGCTATTGAAAGTAGAATGAGATCAATAGGGAGAGAACTGTAGTTTTAATTTAACATACAATTAAAAATATTTAATATTTTAATATAAAAATTAATTTAATCATAATATAATTTAAAATTTTGGTTTATCTAAAAATCTTTAAATATAAATTATTTTAGATTTAAATTAACTTTTTGACTGACTTAGTATAAGTAGTTTTAATTTAAATTTAGGCTGTTTGAAACTAAGCTAAACTATTTTCTGTTACAAATTCAAGGGTAATTTTTATTTTATGATATTTTCTATTAGATATCATGTTATATTTGTACGGTAGAATTTTAGAAAATTTTATTTAAACCAGTTCATGTCTATTCTGATATTCTATGGAGAAAATGAGGAAAAGTGGGTCAAAGTAGCAATGACCAGCAATAATAACGTAGTTTGGGGTGAAAAGAAAGAAAGAATAAATGCAGTTAATAACTGAAAGGCTAATGTAAAGACAAAAACGGTTAGTTCGGGGTCCGTCACAGTGGCGTGTGTGAATGACAGCTGCCTCTATGAATGCGATGTTAATTACGGTGTCGTTCTTAGTCACAGAATCCATCGAACTGACGCAACGAGGCCATTTGTCGCTACCTTTTCTATTTATTATTTTTATTTTAAAAATGTTTTTTTAAATAAGGATCTAATCTCCACGACTAGAGTCAAGTAAGGGTGATAAGTGTTGAGTTTGACTCTTTGTTGTCTCATATTGGTTGGGGACAATATTTGAGGCAAGACTCTTTCCTATATAGGGAGGTGACTACCTCCTTGTTTAGTGCACCACATCAAAGTCAAAGATTTGTATGAGAAATTTGACTCTAGTTAAATTCCTCCTTTGAGGTGAGAGTTGGAGAGTTTGTCTTGTGTATTTCTTTGTGAGTGTGTTGGTGTATTGGGGGATTGGGTAAGAGGAAAAATTGTGTGATTGTAAGAATTTTTCACATAGTGGATTTTCTTCTCGGTACCCGTGGTTTTTCTCCAGTTTGGGAGTTTCCACGTAAATTCTCTTGTGTTATTATTTTCTGATATTTTTGTCTATTGTATATCCTTGGGTGTGGGTTAAGGAGGTCTAAATTTCTAACAATAAGGTATGACAAGGCTGGTTAACATAGAATCACTGTTTCTAATCCAATACGGGACAATATTTTCAGTCTAATTTTATGATGTTTTATTTTGTTATATGAATCTTAGCTATTTATTTATGCGAATCCCACGTTTATTTATGCAGGAGTCACGCGGGACCCACATAAATAAATAGTTGAAATTCATATGACAGAATAAGACACCGTAAAATTAGACAGAAGAACTAAACTCTTCCAATACCCCTAATCCCAGACAAGACCAAACCATGACGAATATTTTGGAGTTCTACAATCATATTAGTCGTATAACCAATAAATCTTGAGAAGCCAAAAATCAAATGGCCAGTATCATTCCGATTGATTCCACCAAACCCAGCATCACCCGGGTTACCTAACGAACTCCCATCAACGTTAAGCTTAACAACACCGGCCAGTGGAACAATCCACCAAACCCATCTATCCATCCTGTACTCCGGGCTTTGCCCATCTAATATATAGGCCGCTTCACACTCTTTCAATAAGGACTTGAACCAGCGGCATTGACGAAAGATGGATATAGAAGAGTGTTGGATAACATCAAGATTCCGTGCACGCCATATTATCCAAGCATAAGTAGTGAAGCACAAGATGGAGGTGATGGAGAGGCTCACATCTAGAACAAACTTACCACACCACTCATCCAACGAGAGATTAAAAAAACAATCAGTTGGGATACTCGGCCCAGAAAGATGCAGTCCCTCAAGGCATGGATAATAGTTTTCGGACCTCTACCACAACGGGAGCACATTGGAGTAGTAGTCATGTCTCTGTGAAAACGTAGATCATTAGTGGGGAGAAGATGTCATCGAACTTGCCAAATGAAGAAACGGAAATTTTGAGGGATCGGCAGTTTCCAGATTCAAGCCCGCCGCTTATGAGGATTAAGAGGTAAAGGCACACGAGTGAGGAATTCATGTCCAGATTTCACCAAGTAAACTCTTGAGTTACTCTCCCCTTAAATAAGAATATCCGATAGTCCAGCATGAAGAGAAATAAGGACGACAAAGATTAACTTTTGAACCTCATCATTGAGATTAGTACGAATCAAGGATAAATTAACGCCCCTAGATACGGATAATAAATCACACACCCTGAGATGTACAGGTTGAATAAATATAGGTGACTGATTCAAAAATTAGTGCTACTTTATTTCAACACATTTATTTAATGGGTCCTAGTTGTTATTATGTTAGTAGTTAGTGGGCAATAACAGTAGATAGATAGATGAGCAGATCGTGGGATTGAGTCCCTACTTTTAAGCTTTATTGTTGTTCTTAAGGTTATTTAAGCATTGTACTGAAATCCGTCGTTTTCAAGCTTGAATAAGAAAATATTCAGTTTCCTTTTCGTTCTTTCATGCCCCTCAAATCTTGCATTTTCGTTTACCTTTACTAACAAAAGTGGTATCAGAACAAAACAAAAGTACCCAAGTTTCGGTCTAAGATTGAGAGAAAGTCATGGCAAGCAACGAAACCAGCTCAGTAGCACAGCCTTTAATTCCAATTTTCAAAGGTGAAAAACATCACCTTTGGAGTCTCAAAATGAAGACGTTGTTCAAGTCACAATAACTCTGGGATTTAGTGGAGAATGGGTATGAAGAACCAACTTCAGCACCAGCTGAACCCGACTAGCGATTACGAGAAAATCCCAAAAAGGATGCCAAAGCCTTGCTGCTAATTCAATCAGCATTAGAGGATGATATATTTCCCAGAATTTCAGCAGCAACCACCTCCAAAGAGGCATGAGAGATTTTGAAGCAAGAATATTTGGGCGACAAGAAAGTAATTACAGTAAAATTACAAACTCTCTATCGTGATTTTGAGACTCTAATTATGAAAGACAAAGAATCTGTCTAAGAATTCTTATCTAAGGTGTCTGGGATTGTTAATCAAATGAAAAGTTATGGTGAAAATATGAGTAATGAAATTGTTGTGAGTAAGGTTTTGAGGAGTTTAACCACAAAATTTGATCATATTGTTGCTGCAATTGAAGAAACTAAGGACTTGTTTGCGTATCCTTTTGATAAAATGATGAGTTCTTTGTTAGCCCATGAAGCCAGAATTGTTAGGTCTCATGAGAAGTTTGAGGAAAAAGCTTTTCAAGTGAAAGGGGAGTTTTCCAAAGGAAAGGCAAAAAATCCAACAATAGCAGGCCATGGCAAAGGCAGAGGATATCGTGGGTGTGGGCGTGGTCGTGATGGTGGTAAAGGCAGAGGCCAAGTTGGTGAACCACGTCAGTATACAATGCGGATATTGCAACAAATGGGGGCACAAAGAAGCTGATTGTTGGACCAAACAGAAAGAAAAACATAAGCAAGCAAAATTTACAAAAAAAGTTGAAGAGGAAAGCAAGTTATTCATGGCTCATTCACCAATTCAAGACGACATCAATAGCATACACATATGGTTTTTGGATAGTGGGTACTACAACCACATGTCAGGAACCAAGGTATTGTTCAAAGAGCTGGATGACTCACAGAAAAGTGAGGTTCGACTTGGAGATGATAAGAAAATGAAAGTGGAAGGGAAAGGTACAGTTGCTATTAAAGCTACACAAGGCGATGTTAAACTTCTCTATAATGTGCAGTTTGTCCCTAGTTTGGCTCACAACTTATTAAGCATTGGTCAATTGATAACTAGTGGATATTCTGTTATGTTTGATGATGATTCATGTGTTATTAGTGATAAAAAATCTGGACAGATCATAGCAACTGTTCATATGGCGCAAAATAGGATGTTTCCTTTCAATGTATCAAATGAAGTGAGCAGAGTCTTAGTTGTGAAGAGAAATATTGAGGAAATTTTATGGCACTGGCGTTATGGGAATTTGAATGTGAGTGGTCTAAAACTTTTGAGTAAAAAAGAAATGGTTGTTGGCTTGCCGAAAATTAATGAACTTGATTTTTGTGAGGGATGTGTTTATGGGAAGTAAAGTAGCAGGTCATTTCCTGTTGGAAAATCATGGAGGGCTTCTAGTTGTCTTCAACTTGTGCACGCTGATTTATGTAGTCCTATGAAAATGGAGTCACTTGGTGGAAGTCGCTATTTTTTTCTATTTACGAACGATTATAGCCGTATGTGTTGGGTTTATTTTTTGAAATTCAAATCTGAAACCTTTGAGAATTTCAAGAAATTTAAAGCACTAGTGGAGAAGCAAAGTGGGAAAAGCATAAAAGCACTTCGAACTGATTATGGCGGTGAATTTTTATCTAATGATTTCATAATTTTTTGTGATGAGAATGACATTCGTAGGGAACTTACAGCTCCACACATGCCAGAACAAATTGGTGTTGCGGAACGAAAAAATCGAACGATTGTGGAAATGGTTAGAAGTCTATTAAAAGCGAAAGGGTTGCCTGACCAATTTTGGGGAGAAGCAGTTGCAATTGCAGTATACGTCTTAAACATCTCACTAACAAAGGCAGTCCTTAATCAAACACCTTATGAAGCTTGGATGGGTATGAAGCCTCGAGTAAGCCACTTAAGAGTTTTTGATTGTATAGCGTATGCTTTGATTAATTCTCGTTCTAAACTTGATAAAAAATCTGAGAAATGCATTTTCATTGGCTATAGTTCTCAGTCCAAAGCATATCATCTATACAATCCTATAAGTGGCAAAGTGATAATTAGCAAGGATGTTGTGTTTAATGAAGAAGAGAATCTGAAGTGGAGTTTTGATAAGGAAGGCATACAAAAATCAGTTCTGGCAAATTTTGAAGTTGAACAATCAGCAAACTCTACTCTTTCATCACTTGCAAGTTCAGCTCCTTCATCACCTGGTGATAATAGCAACATAAGTTCTATCAATTCAGATTTTTCATCATACAGTCCCTCCAGCAGTAATAGTGAAACACCACCAAGAAAATATAGATCTCTTAGAGAAATATATGAAACTTGTAACTTTGCTTTATTAGTTACTGACCCAACATCTTTTGAAGAAGCTGCATAATTGCCTAAGTGGCAGATTGCTATGTTAGAAGAAATGCAAGCTATCGAAAGAAATTCAACATGGGAGTTAGTTGATGTTCCAGAAGGCAAAAATGTTGTTGGGCTCAAGTGGGTTTTTCGAACAAAGTATAATGCTGACGGAAGCATACAAAAGCACAAAGCTCGTCTTTTGGCAAAGAGTTACTCACAACAGCAAGGTATAGATTTCGAAGAGACTTTTTCTCCTGTAGCTAGATTTGAAACTGTGAAAAATATTTTGGCGTTAGTTGCTCAGTTGCAATTACCTGCGTATCAATTTGATGTAAAATCAACAATTTTAAATGGTAATTTAGAAGAGGAGGTTTATGTTTCACAACCTCCAGGTTTTGTTATTAATGGTAATGAGAACAAAGTTTACAAGTTAAGAAAAGCTCTCTACGGGCTAAAGCAAGCACCGCGAGCCTAGTATAGCAAGATTGATTCTTTTTTTCAGGATAACAGATTCACTAGAAGCGAAAATGAGCCCATTTTGTATTTGAAGAAGCAAGGTGATGGTGGTTTGTGTTTATATCGATGACATGATCTATATGAGTTCCTCAAAGTCTTTACTTGATGATTTCAAGTCCTGTATGGTAAGAAATTTTGAGATGACAGATTTGGGCTTGTTACAATATTTTTTGGGACTTGAGGTCATGCAAAGTAATGATGGAATTTTTGTGTGTTAAAAGAAATATGTTGCAGATCTTTTGAAGAGGTTTAACATGGCAAATTGTGAGGTGGCAACCACACCAATGAACATCAATAAGAAGCTACAACGTGAAGATGGGACTGAGAAGATTAATTCTACATTGTTTAGAAGTTTAGTTGGTGGTTTAAACTATCTAACACACACTAGGCCTGACATTGCTTTCTCTGTCAATGTAGTGTCTAGATTTATGCATAATCCTACAAAACAACATTTTGGAGCAGCAAGAAGGACTCTTCGTTATATTGCAGGGACTGAATTTTGGCATATGGTATTGCAAAGTACCAAATTTCAGTTTGATTGGTTTCATTGATAGTGACTGGGCAGGATGTTTAGATGATCAAAAAAGCACTTCTGGTAATGTTTTCAGCTTTGGTTCTGGAGCAATGACTTGGAGTTCAAAGAAACAAGAAACAGTAGCGTTGTCATCATCCGAAGCAAAGTATGCAGCAACATCTTCAGCAGCGCGACAAGCTTTATGGCTTAGAAAACTTTTTACTGATTTCAGCCTTGAGCAAAAGAAAGCTACAAAGATATTTTGTGATAATCAATCCACAATTGCAATGGCTAAGAATCTAGCTTTTTATAGAAGAACGAAGCATATCGATGTGCATCATCATTTCATTCGGAAGTTGATATCTGATGGCAAAATAGTGCTAAAATTCTGCAACACTAATGAGCAATTTTTCAGGCAACAATTAGGAGTATGTGATTTTGAATCAAGGGGGAGTGTTGAATAAATATAATCGATTGATTCAAAAGTTAGTGCTACTTTATTGCAACAAATTTATTCAGTAGGTCCTAGTTGTTATTATGTTAGTAGTTAGTGGACAATAACAGTAGCTAGATAGATGAGCCGATCGTGGGATTGAGTCCCTACTTTTCAGCTTTATTGTTATTCTTAAGGTTATTTAAGCATTGTACTGAAGTCCGTCGTTTTCAAGCTTGAATAAGAAAATATGCAGTTTCCTCTTCGTTCTTTCGTGCCCCTCAAATCTTGCATTTTCGTTCACCTTTGCTAACAGTACATCCTCTGCATGAACACGAGAGACAAGATTGCCAAGAGGCCGATCCCCCGCCCATCTATCTTTCCAAACCGAAATATGCTCACCATTTCCAATCCACGCGCCAGACAAAACCATCCTTCAAGAAGGGAATAGTTCACTAGATAGGCCTCCAAATGGGACACGCCTGGGGGTGAGGAACTTTGTCAAAGCTATGCCTGCCACGCAAATATTTCGCTTGAAGAATGTTAGCATAAAGCTTATCCATATTAGATGACAGTGCCCAAACTAGCTTACCAAGTATGGCCTTAATATGTTGCCGAGCCATACGAATGCCTAGACCACCATACTTATTCGGACTACAAACAGCCTCCCAATGTAGGATATGAATACCATGATTGCTCCCCGACGAGTTCCTTAAAAAATCCTTGCAAGCTTTATCGATCACATTACACACTCCATAAGGCAACCAACAAGTCTGCATAGAATACAATGGTATAGTCGATAGCGTAGATGGCACTAAGGTATGTCTGCCCGCTTATTTGAAGTTCTGGCTTTCCATCCTTGCAGCCAATTCTGAAATTTCTCAATAAGTTGCTTGAAATCTTTCTTCCTGTTGTTACCATGCAAAGGAACTCCAAATACGAACCGAGTACTTTGGTAAGATGTAATTGGAGCTAGCGGTCTCAAAGCTTCATGATGACTTCGAGGAACATTTGGAGAAAGGAAAGCTTTGGATTTTTTCTCATTGATAGACATTCCTGAACAAGCACAAAAAGTCTGCATGACACTTAACACAATTCGACAATCATGGAGCGAGCCATTGGAGAAAAGGAGGACATCATCAGCAAGTGGCCAGTGAGAGACAACTGACGTATTAGGAGCAATCCTTACAAGGCGTCATTGGTTTCGGGCAACGCTATTCATGATAAGCAACGAGAGCTTTTCCATACAAAGGAGAAATAAATACAGTGATAGCGGGTCCCCCTGTGGCAAACCACACTTAGGAGAAATTGAAAGTCTGGATCGATTCCACATTATAGAAAGCTGGGATTGCATAACACACGACATAATGAGAGAAATAATCAATGGAGAAATACGAAGTCTGATAAAGTTTGCCGTAGGAAAAGCCAGTACAATTTGACATAAGCCTTGGCAAGGTCAATCTTTGGAGCAAAAAAAACCGTCTTTCCTCTTAGATCTACGGATTGTATTCATCACTTCCTTTGCAAGAAAAATATGCTCGGAAGCTGTCCGACCAGGAATGAAAGCACCCTGCAGTGGATTAATAATTGCATCTAACATGGGTCTGATACATTGAACAATTACCTTTGTTAGAATCTTATAGCACACATTGCATAGGCTTATAGGACGAAATTGATTCATATATAGTACACATTACATAGGCTTATAGGACGAAATTGATTCATAGAGATTGGGTTCTCCTCTTTAGGAATTATGACCACCAAAGTTTAAGTAATATTAGGAGAGCAGTATCCTTTAGTAAAAGCTTGCGTCACCATCTCAAAGATAGTATCTCCCACAATAAACCTATACTTTTTATAAATTATTGGTTGAAAACCATCTGGAGCTTTATAAGCACCCATGGATTTAACCTCAGCGAAGACCTCCTCCTTAGAGATAGGTAAGTAGAGCCTGTACATCCTCGCTAGATAGACATGCATATGGATGGTCCGAAGTCTGAGGAAAAGGCAAGGTAATATTTTCAACAAAACAAAATAAAATTTGAAAGAAATGGAGCACCTGACTTTGGAGGTCTTGGTCGTCCGTGACCCAAGAACCATCAACACTTTGAAGGCGTTCAATCATATTCCTCTTACGTCGGCAAATAGTCATAGCATGAAAAAAGCGAGTATTTCTATCACCGTGCTATAGCCATTTCTTATTTTATGAATATGTATATAGTAAACTAGTAAACTTGTAGAGGATGTATTTGAGAAGAATGAACTGAGTTATTTCATTTATTCTAGCCTGGAAGTATTTATACATTGGCTGTCAACAACTGCAAACTGTTAGAAAATACGAACCCTCCTTCATTATGGATAATTATGAGTTATGACAAAAGATAATGTTTGGAATAGAGAAAAATATCTAATGTTGATGTGGAAGCTTATGGATGAATCTAGAATCTTATAGATAAGGAGTGGCCAAATTGAATTTGAAGTCTTGAAGATAAGGATGAGTCAAAGAAGTAGTCAAATTGAATTTGAAGTCTTATGGAAAAGGATGAGTTAAAGAAGTAGTCAAATTGTATTTGAAGTCTTGAAGATAAGAAGGAGTTAATTAATGTAAGAAGAATCCAAATTGGATTTGAAGTCCTTTAGTATGTCTATATATATGTGGCATTGTAACCATATATAGACATATGAGAAAAAAATTAGAGAGTATTTGAGAAGAGAAGTATTTTGAGAGCTGTAGCTCTTTGAGAGAAAAGAAAGAGTGAGAGAAAAAGTGTTGTAACACTTAGAAAGAAATGTTTTGTATCTTGTGAGTGTTCTTTGTACTCATAAATTTTGTTATTAACACAAATACCTATTTTGTGAAAGTTATTTTACTCGGAGCTCATCAAAGCTTCCAACAAGTGGTATCAGAGCCAAGGTTCGTTTGTTCGTGAATTGGTGAAGCAATGGCCAACTTGATCCAACCTCAAGTTCCAAAATTGACAAAGACAAATTATGGGAATTGGAGCATCCAAATGAGAGTGATGCTTGGTTCTCATGATTTATGGGATATTGTTGATGATGGATATATCGAGCCCGTAGATGCAGCTGCCGAAGCAGTCTTATCAGATGTTGAGAAAAAGGCATTGAAAGAAAATCGAAAGAAAGATAAGAAGGCGTTGTTCTTTATTTTTCAAGGTGTTGATGAATCCACGTTCGAGAAAATTTTAGACTCAAAGATTTCAAAAGAAGTATGGGGGATTTTGCAGAAATCTTTCAAAGGAGTCGAAAAAGCTAAAAAAGAGCGCCTTCAATCACTCATAACTGAGTTCGAGATGCTAAAAATGCAAAGCTTAGAAAATATTGGTGATTATGTCACTCGTTTGAAAATGGTGGCTAATGAAATGAAAAGAAACGGTCAAACTCTAGACGATGTTCATGTAATGGAAAAGCTTTTGCGTTCGCTTACACGCAAATTTGATTACATCGTTGTTACAATTGAAGAATCAAAAGAATTGTCAGAACTTTCGATTGATGAACTCGTTGGTTCTCTCCAAGCACATGAGCAAAGAATAAACCAGAATGATAATACTGGCGACTTGGAGAAAGTCTTGCAAAGCAAATTATCAATTGGTGAAAATCAAGCAAGCAGTAGCCAAAAACAAGGCAGAGGAAGTCAAGGTGGTTATAGAGGTGGCTACCAAAGGGGACGTGGTCGATGGAACAATCGATGTGGACGTGGACGTGGCCCATGATTTTTTGAAAGAGAAAATACAAATGAAGGAAATCTAACATATGGTCGTGGAAGAGGTTATAGAGACAAAGGACGAGGCAAATTTCAATAAAGAAGAGATAAATCTCAAATGCAGTATTATAATTGCAATAAATATGGTCATTTTAGTTACGAATGCAGATCGAATCCTAAGGTACAAGAAAGAAGTCATTTTGCAACAGCAGAAGACAAGAAAGATAATGATGTCATGCTTCTCTCTTTACCAATCAATGACCAAAGCAATACTAATGTTTGGTATCAGGACACTAGTGCTAGCAACCATATGTGTGGTCAGAAAGAGCTGTTCACAAACATAGATGAGACAGTCCGTGGTAAAGTTACATTCAGTAATTCAAAAAAGATTCCGATCAAAGGCAAAGTCATCAAAGATGAATCCTGGTTATGGCATTTGAGGTTCGGTCATCTTAGTTTTACCGGACTAAAATTATTATCAAAGTCCAAGATGGTGAACGGGTTATCAGAAGTTGATCAACCAAAGCAATTGTGTGAAGCCTGCATCAAAGGAAAGCAACACAGATAACGATTTGAAACTGAAAAATCATGGAGAGCTAGAAGGCCGCTAGAGATTGTCCACACAGATATAGCTGGCCCATTTGATGTGGCATCAGCTGGAGGAAATAGGTAACTTTTATTGATGATCTTAGCAGAAAATGTTGGGTGTATATTTTGAAAGAAAAATCAGAGGCTCTTGATAAGTTTAAAGAGTTCAAAGCGACGGTCGAAAAATAAAGTAGACAGTATTTGAAGATACTCAGATCCGATAGGCGAGTACACCTCAAAGTTGTTCGAGAATTTCTATAGAGATCATGGAATTATTCATCAGCTAACAACAAGATATACACCTCAACAAAATGGTGTGGCAGGAAGGAAGAATCGCACAATTCTTGATATGGCGAGGAGTATGTTGAAAGAAAAGTACCTACCCAAAAATTTATGGGTTGAAGCTGTTGTATGTGCAGTTTATTTGCAAAATCGGTGTCCAATAAAAAGTGTCAAATTTATGACACTTAATGAAGTGTGGAGTGGAAGCAAACCAGGTGTTGGATATCTCAGAATTTTTGGGTGCATTGCATATGCCCATATTCCTGACCAAAAAATAAAAAAGTTGGATGACAGAGGGGAGAAATGCATTTTCATTGGCTACAACAACAGGAGTAAAGCATATAAATTGTACAACCCCTTAACCAAGAAGGTGATCATCTCGAGAGATGTTGAGTTCGATGAAGTTGATTATTGGAAGTGGAGTAGAGAAGAAAGGAATATTCAAGGTATGTTCTTTGATAATGAGGATGATGCTAACATGGATATATAAGCACAACAAGATGATGATCAATCTCCTCCACAAAGTCCTACACCAACAATACCTGCTTCAACACCATCAACATTAAGCAGTAGCAGCAACAATTCAGGGGGAGCAACAATTAAAACAAGAAATCTTAGTGATCTTTATGATACTACTGAACGAATAGAATCATTTGACTATTTGTTGTTTTTTCTAATGGTTGCATGTGATCCGGTGACATATGAAGAAGTCGCTGGAGACAGAAAGTGGAAAAAAGCAATGAATGAAGAAATTGGTGCCATCCAAAGAAATGATAAATGGGAATTGACCAGTCTTCCAAAAGGGCATAATCCAATTGGAGTCAAGTGGGTATATAAGACAAAAACCAATCAAGAAGGAAAGACGGAAAGATATAAAGCAAGGTTAGTCGCGAGATGTTATAAACAGAAATATAGAATTAGTGTTCTGCAGAACAGAAGATCAACTGGCAGATATTTTTACAATGCTTGGTATGAGAAGTGGAGTTTGAGGGGGAGTGTTGGAAAATACTAATCCTCCTTCATTATGGATAATTATGAGTTATGACAAAAGATAAGGTTTGGAATGGAGAAAAATATCTAATGTTGATGTGGAAGCTTATGGATGAATTTAGAAACTTATGGAAGAATCTTATGGATAAGGAGTGGCCAAATTGAATTTGAAGTCTTGAAGATAAGGATGAGTCAAAGAAGTGGCCAAATTGAATTTGAAGTCTTGAAAATAGGAAGGAGTTAATTAATGTAAGAAGAATCTAAATTGGATTTGAAGTCCTTTAGTATGTCTATTTATATGTGGCCTTGTAACCATACATATATGAGATGAAAAATAGAAAACATTTGAAAAGAGAGGTGTTTGAAAGCCGTAGCTCTTTGTGAGAAAAGAAAGATTGAGAGAAAAAGTGTTTTAGTACTTAAAGAGAAATATTTTGTATCTTGCGAGTATTCTTTGTACTCATAAATTTTGTTATCAATACAAATTTTACTTGGAGCCCGTCAAAGCTTCCAACAATAATTAGTTTATCTCTTACATGGGGTAGAAAATATGCGCCCACATCAGGCCATATATTTCTTACAGAAAACTCACCGATTACACAACCATAAAACCTCAGAAAACACAATCACAAGTTCTCTACATCATACTAGTACTAGCAGAAGAATCATGCCCAGTAATAATGGAGTCATCATTACAAATAGTATTGACATGCACGATTAGTGGACTCCTCACTTTGTGGAAGCCATCGGACCACACTACCTCTCCGAAATCATATCTTCCCTCTGAACACTTCCTTGGTTTCAGCGTCACATAGTAAGTGGCCTCCTTCTTCAGGTACGAGAATATCAGAACCTGAGGCCATATCACCACGTCCACACCTCCAGGCTTCACGACGTTACCAAAATATGCCGTCGTCTTCCTTAGACCAACGTTACGAACTGTCCTCTTTATCGTCATAGAAGACTGAAGATTAGAGATTGTGATCGAAGGATAATTAATATCTGCATTGGATTTACGTGTGGTTGCGCAGTTCGTATCGATTCCAGGAGATGGGATAAGAAACAATTTCCTTATCTGTTCTTGGCTGTACCCGATGTTGCAGAGAAAGGTAATGTAGTCTGTGGTTGTCATGTCATAAACCAGGCCAGGATCTATAGCTTTCCGGGGATTCATATGGCCTGAACCCACTTCAAAAGGATCAGAAACTTTCATGGATCCACCGGCTAGAATACTGTCAAAGCTTGTGTCCACTGTACTTGCTGAGATAAGAAAGAGACGACAAGATCATATGATCAGAAGAAAGTTTCTTCGACGAAATCCAGTTCAATCTGCTTTAAATCTCTACCTGTGGTCATTAGAGCAGATCTTATGGCTGCAGGAGACCAATCAGGGTGTGCAGATTTCAGTAGCGCGATTACTCCTGCCACGTGAGGGCAAGACATGGATGTTCCTGACTGAAAATTCCAAGTTACAGATCGATCATCAAAAGGTAACAAAGTTGGAGGAGTTTTGGGCGGCCAAGCTGCTAAGATGTTGATTCCTGGAGCAGTAAGATCTGGCTAAAGAATGAACGAAAGGTTAGTTCTATATATATAAACCCCTGTCAGTAATGAAGACTCCATTAATATACACCTTGAGAATGTCAGGTGAAATGGAGCTTGGACCTCTAGAAGAGAAAGGTGCCACAACAGGTGCAGGTGACTTCCCAATAACTGTTTTACTCGGTAATATCTGCAATACTGGGAGTCTGTATTCATTGATCCATAACCTTCTTGTTATTCCATTTCATTCCTTGAACAAATGTCGATTATAAACATTCTGAGACAAGGAAAATGTTTACCTGAGGGACTGACCAAGAAAATGTTGAATCTGAGTCCCTTGTTTAATATCCACACGAATGGTTGGGATTGGATCAACACTGGCAATCTGCTTAGTTGGAGGCTCAACGAAGATAAGAGCAGATCCATTGGCCAACTTCACTGCAGCTTGTGCAATTTCAGCTGCTGCAACTGGTCCGATGGTCGAGAAGCATAGAATAATCCTCCCTGTGGCTACTCTTTTGTTCCAATTGTCCTTCATGCAAGCCCTGAAAATGCAATCTGAAGTTGTTTATGCATAATTCATAAAAGGATCAGGTTAAAGAGATGGTGTTACAGGGACAGGTACAAGTACCCATCAGTGAAGTAAGCAATTGCAGAAACAAGTTTTCCGATCATTTTTTCAGTGATCAAGCTTTGTCCCTGAACAATCATTGCCAGCAATTTTAGTTTTAAAAACTCTGAGAAACTTTCTTATGTACTCCTAACTACTTCCATACCATGACAGTGAAGTTGCTATTCAGGATTAATTTGGTTGGAAATGTACGATCAATGGAAGAAGCAGCAACAGATATGCTCCAGGGAGCGACGTTTTGCACCAGAGAAGGATCAGGACCATCGTTTCCACCTGAGAACACAACACTAATCCCACGTTGCATTGCATGGAAAGAACCAATATCAGAACTTGACGCAAAGAATGGAGGTAGGGGCGGTGTTGCACCAAATGAGGCAGATATCACGTTAACGCCGTCGTGCAAGGCATCGTCGAAGGCGGCGAGTATATCAGCTTCAGCGCATTTCCCTTCAAGTTTCTTGCTCCAACATACTTTGTACACGGCGAGCCTCGCCCTTGGAGCTCCACCTCTGGCGGTTCCTCCGCCTAAACCGTTCATGAAGCTCACGTTCTTTACTATGGATCCAACTGATGTTGAAGCTGTGTGCGTTCCATGCCCAAGAAAGTCTCGAGCTGATCGATACTCTTGATTCCCACTTGCATTCAGTGGTCCGAATTGTTGTTCAAAACCTTTTAGATAATATCTTGCACCGATTAGCTTCCTGTTGCATGCTATTTCCGGTTCAAACTTTTCTCCTCTAAAGCATTGCCCCTTCCATGAAAATGGAATCGGACCTACGTCTGGTCGCTCCTTGAAACTCGGAGATTCCGGCCATATACCTTGTACATTACCATCACACATTCAAACCAATAAGATAGTACGTACGACAAAAAGTAAAGTTTAATCACTTTTTTGAGGTTAAAGAACGAAACTGCAAGACCTGAATCAAAAATCCCAACAACAATTCCATCACCAAACTTCAGCTGCATTAATGGAGGTACTGCATTGTTTCTGCTTCTGCTTCTGCTTCCCAGGGTGAGACCCAAGAAGTCCCAGCTTCTTGTTGTGTGCAATTTCAGTGTCTTGCTTCTGAATACTGATACAACTCCTGTTATGTCTGCATGCAATTCCTATCTTCTTGTCACGACACACTCAATTTAAGCATTGTCAAGAATTATCCTGATGAACCAATGTGTCCAAAATGTAAACTATTACAAATTCTAATTTCTTACTGGCCAAGGAAGCTGCTTGTACTGAACTGACTTTTGCTGCAAAACCAGAGAAACTATACTTGTAGCTGTAGAGCATGGATTGCTTAGCTTCTTCTTCACTAAAGGAGAAATTGGAAAGAGAACAATCAATGAATTCCTAAGATGCTATGTAATGATGATAAACAAATAGGGAAAAGAAGATAGAGCACACCCTTCAAAGACAGTAGAGAGGAGTTGGATATGAGACATTGAAGTGTTGATTGGATCACTAAAATGGTTGAGTCCTAGATAAACGATGTAAACCTGCAAAAGAAAAGACGAATATGGAAGTTAACAAAGAGAAGGAATCATGACTAAGATTGCTGCTGGGCAAAGCTAAAGAACTTCACATGAGAGTTGGACATGGAGCGAGTAAAAGAAAGTGAAAGATAGAGAAATAGGCCCCCAAAACATTGAAGATATCTAGCCATGTCTGCCATGAAAGAACCACATGGATTGTTGGGGATTAAATAGTGTTCCAGGAGGCTGACTTATGATTTGAAAAGAAGAATTCAATTCAATGGTAAAGTTGCGTGTGTCCAAAGGCTTTCAAGGCTGCAATAAAAGAAAAAATTACTGACATAACTTCTGTAAGTCCTATGATGATCCTTTCCCTTCAAAGCCAGCCAGCTAGATAGCTAGCTCTAGCTATGGAAGTTCAATACGTTCTTGGTGTAGTGCACTATCTAAGCATTAGATCAGGTCCAAATTATACCTACATAAAACTCCATCATATACCATAAATACCACCAAGAGAGATGCATGTGACTTCAATCATTCTTCAGAATACTGTCTCTCCACTCTCCACCTTCATTCTTTTCATAGTGAATTTTTTGGCCTACTAAGATGATAGCTTCATTTTCTTTTTCTGGTGACACAAGATTCTTGGTATTGGTATGAAAGTTAAGCTGCAATGTCTTTCTTGTGAAGTCTTCTCTACAAACTATACTAACCAGAGAAGACCAGTGACAATGTAGAACCCCTGATAATGCTTCAAGTCTACGCAAATACATCTCTTGGTTAGAAATTTTGAGTTTTTCTTGTAGGATCACAGGTTAAAGGTTAAATTATAAACCTCTGAAGCTACACAAATACATCTCTTGTAGGATCACAGATTAAAGATTAATGTATAAACCTGTCTGCAAACTTAAGTAACTAGACAGTAGCAACCAAAAGCCAATTAATCTGCTGAAAAAATATTCATATAACTTCACAAGAAATGAAAGCAATGATCAAACCTACTAAAACTCATCGATTCACTAAACCATTGCGTAAATTGAGTTTCAATCTCATTGAATAATCACAAGTTCATAATCAAGGGCCTCACTCAAGAACTTATTATTCAAGTTTTACCTTACACAGCCTAAAACTTGCATCATTGAACCTGCTCTATATGAAGAACTACAAAAAAGAAAATTTGCTTTGTTGATTGGAAACAGATTGTTTTTCTCAGAAATTCATTATGTTATGCTCTGAATCATCATAAGTTGATTCAACTAAAGTACCTTGCTTGCTTTGGTAAGCAGGAAATGTAGTGCAACAGAGAGAAAAGAATTTCTGTCCTAGGGACATTATAATAGTCAGATGGATGATTTGGTTGAATTGATTTGATGACTACTCCAGTTAATATCACCCAAGAGTAAAACAAATAGTAATCGTACGTCTAGGAAAATGGAACTTATTGGATATGTATAAACTTACGTTTGGTGCTACGAGAGCTTGGCACATCTTTCTATTATAATGTCAGTAGTGCATACATATGCACTCCTTTACACTAAGAAAGCAGAAATGGACGAACAGTTACCTACCCTCCTTGTCAAAATTCCACAGGTAAAGAAAGTAAGAAGAGCTGTACATGATAATCTGCGGGTATTTCAATCTGCAATTTATCCCTAGCCAAGGAAAGATTATTTCAGGGATTGCATGTGAAAGATTATATCAGTTAGGCTGAATGAAGTCAGTCATTTATGCACATAGGATTAGTATTTCATTTTTGCAGATAGAATTAGTATTGTACATAAATAGGTTATAATGTACAATAGCAGAAGAAAATTGTGTTTTTCTTCTCTTAAGTTGCATGGAATTTGTGGCCATGCAAAGCAAAGCATGAAATATATCAAGAAAACAACAGCTTATTGGTCCCAGTTCCAAATCAATGATTATGGATCCTGAAATAAGCATATGAACATCTTGGAATGGGAGGGACCAAGTTCAGAATCAGCCATTGGATGAAATGATTGACCTTCCAACAAGATGCATTTAGGTATAGTATTATTGAAAAGGTAGTATATAATTGTACCTAGTTCATCTGCAATGTACCAAAACCAGTATTTATAATCATCTAGTGAAAGATTAACAATAATAATACTCCAATATTACCATCTAATTATCTGTACAATAAGTGCCAAGTCAATATGAGAAGCCATTATTGTCTTTTAAGAGTATCAGTATTCTCATCATTGTCTTTCAAGAGTATCTGTAGATTAATTAACTTTCCTACTATGGGCTATAATGTGAAATTTACTGATGGTAATCGTGTGGTTCAATCAAATCTAACATAAAATCATTTTTGTTATAGGCATTACGTTATGATCATGATCAATTATACTTCCCAATTAACTATCTACCCATCTATCTGGTTATCCATCT
>JANTNU010000004.1:1742243-1766313 GCA_024752395.1 Erythroxylum havanense
CCCCCCCCCCCCCCCCCCCCCCCCCGTGCCAATTCATTGCTTTTATGAACTTACAACTCAAAGATCCAACGGTGATAGCCTCATAAATCAAAGTCTAAATCTCCTGTCTAATATTATAGTGTCTTATTGTATCTAATAAATCTCAGCCGTTTATTTATGTGAGTCTTAAGTTCTCGTAAAATAAAATATTGAGATTTTATGAAATAGAATAAAACAGGGTAATATTAGACAGAAGATCTTAGTTCCATAAATCAGGTGGGTATAATTTTAAATTATAAAATTCAGTTAATTTTTCGAAAAGTTCACCCAAGAACTTGGATTATTAGTCACATTTTCAACGTGTTGTGGTCAATACGTGACATATATATTATCATCACTCAGTCCCATTTCGAATCTGGCAGCTTTAACTTTATCATGTTATGTGTATGTATCCCTTTCATGGCGTTCCCCAAGATTGATAATGAGATACTTTGCATCTTCCTCCAATGTTTGTCTTCTTCTTTCACCATGTGATGATGAGATTCACGTGTCTGTCTTAGCTGGATAACAAAACCGGGACGAGTAAGGAAACCATCCCTCCATTATTTTCCTAACTACGCACCTCCAACCCAAGCAAGCGCTAACTTAACAAACACACATAAAGGTAAGAGACTTGAGATGTGCATATTGTTCTTTTTTCTTTTTCTTTTTTTGGTCTCTTATGAGGTGTCTATTGGGCCGAAATCGGTGACTAATCCCTTTTCGCTGTATGATACATCCTATATCTGGAGGCAATAGTTGACCCAAGAGTTCGCTGCATTCTTAAAGACAAGGATCAAACCTGAAACTACTTGGTTATGCGCCACCCGTACCAACCCACTTAGTTGTTCCTTTTTTTTTAAACAGATCGTTTCGTCACATGGGATGGTGGGTAGCAGTTGATGCTGGTATTTATTTCCTTCACTTTCCCTTGAAGATGCAACCTTATCATCTGATATACACAATGAGAAGATCATAAAGATAGGGTACCAGCTTTTCCATATCCGTCATTTTGTAGATCTACCCTTTTATCATGATCCTGTCAAATTTGGACTTACCAGCAGATAGATAGATAGATAGATAGATCCACAAGATTAAATTCAATTTTAGGCAAAATGTACATAATAATAGTTTAATTCTCTTATTTTGCAAATAATTTATTTAAAATATACTCCCTCTTATTTAAAATAAGTGTCGTTTTAGAAAGATGCACATTTATTAAGAAAGCTAGTGAAATGTTTGATATACCCTTATTAATTACAGGTTGAATTGTCTTGAAAATGTAATCTGTATAATTATGATGTGAGAGAAATTAAAGAGTAATTTTGGAAATAAAATTATAAATATGTATTAAAAATCGTAAACGATACTTATTTTAAATAATTAAAATCCTTCTAAAACGGCTTTTATTTTAAACAAGAAGGAGTATAATATAAAATATATTAAATATATGATAATTTACTAAATTTGTATTATGAATTTTATCAAAATATTTAGTTATCCCGAAAGTTGTGTAATAGTCAGCAGCAAAATGGTCAAAGTTTGACCTGGATTGGAACTGTTTCCAGGGTGTCTAGTGATTATGGTGACTGTAAAGTATTGAATTTGTGGGACAAGCTTAGCAAAAATGTCTTGAGATCTAAACTTTTTTGAGCTTTGAGAGGAAGGAAACCGATTTCCTTTTGGCTCGTTACTTTGTACATTATCATACAACCACCCACATGATGCATAGCCTTGCATAAATTGCAATCCAATATATGTATGAGCATTCATTCCAAATATTAACTTTTATATATAAGTGAAATTCATAACTGTTATTTTTAAATATATATTAATTAAACATAAAGAATGCGAAATGTATTCTTACTAACTTTAAAAAAATATTAAAAATTTATTAGTTTAATCATTTTTCAGCCCTGTATACCAATTTAGTAAGTTATTAAATTGAGAAAAAAGTTTTTTAACATGTATTTGTTAACAACAATAACAACGTTCAGCATAAATCTTGTTAACACGGAGGGTCAAAAGAAATTCAATAATACACAACATTATTTTTAATTAATAAATAGGATATTTCTAATTAACTTAATACGTAGGGTATTTCTAATTACCTTAATACTTATTTGATAATCAGTAGATTGCATTAGTTATTAGCTGATTTTATCAACGATTAACTGGTAATTAATTAATATAGTTGATTTGACCAGCGGATAATATCAACAATTTATTTAAATTTTTTGATAAAATTAACTGTTTAATTCTAGTTATTTACGTATAATAATTTATAAAGACATGACTTATTAAGCGTTTCTCAATTCCTAATCTTGCGATTTACTCAATCCTTTCTGACTGAAATTTGATATTAATTAAACTTCAAGAATTAAAATTAAAAATATTAAATTTAAATAATAATCTTACCATATATATCTCTATCTCTATTTGTATTTGTAATTGTATCTTTATTTCTATCACTTTGAGTAATTTGTAATAACTTTTAGATGTAATAGTCTTTTAGTCTCTTAATTTATCACACACTCCTCATATGAGTGTTTTCAAAATCAACGGATTGAGTTTAATCTTCAAACTCAATCAACTGATTACTAAACATAATTTTCACAATTTAACATAGTAAAAATAGCAAAAACCTTTTAATTCGCCAAAAAATGACTGATAAGCCATTTACTAAGCAAAACCAACATATTCTTAATGAATTGAGAAAAAAATAATAAACAAATTTCATTAAAGCAACAGAAATTCTCGCATTAAATCATCATTTCGAATGTATATTAAACTATTAAATTGAGATAAAGTCCTTATTAGTACTCAACTAAATTTTTTTAAAATTAATAAATATTTGTAGGACTACAAAGATAAAAATTGAAATTAAAAAATCTAATTTATAATTCCAATATCTATTCTTAAGGGTCCTACTTGTTAGTAACTCCATATTTAAAGTGACATAAAATAAAAAGAATTATTTGATTGTCAAAGAGAAAAATCCTTCATTCAATTGAAAATTAAAGTTGCCAAATTAACGTTTTATTGATAATGGCATAGAACCTATCAACATCATAAATTATAAACTTTGGACCGAAACCATACAAATTTCATTATGGTCAGACATATGAATATACTAAGATGGAACTAAAATTCCACTAACAAATGATCATAACATCCAAATAATCAATAGTTTCAATGTTGATTACGAAAGGTATGAAAAAAGTTCAATTAAATATTCAATACTTTAATATAATCTTAATTTTTATTTAATAAAAGAAACAATTTTATTATTATTATATTTAATTGTTCAAACTGAAAAATAATCTTGAAATAAATAGCACCATTGTATCAAGACCGCAATGAATTAATCATCAAGAGATGGTTAACAAGTTGCATATAGTGCATGTAATTACATTTATGACAAGTAAATGAAAATGAATAGTAACTAATAATTTAATTTCTTGTGATGGTTAAAAACATTTCTTTGAAATTATTATTAACATTATTATTTTATCAATAAATTACAATTGAAAATTATTACAAATACACATTTTCATATATTTTGTTTTATATTTATTGTAAAAAATTTGTATTTTAATTTATTAAATAATATAATAAGTCACAAATATGACTAAAATATTAATATATTGTAATTTGTCACCTCATTTATATTAAAAGAACATTTAAAATTGAGTTGTTTTTATTAAAAATAAAAATTTATACTATTTTAAAAAATAAATAAATTTTGAAAATTAAATAAAATTTGAAAATTCTCACACATTTCAAGGGTTTGAGTCTTTGAGATATACTAGGGAATAACCACTTCTCTTTATTAAGCTACCTTTTCTAATTCTCCTATACAAGCAAAACTCATTAAATCCTCCACTAAATAAAGAACAAATCTACACTCATCTCCTTAATTATAGGAGAATATAACCTAAGACCTCCAAAATTCTTGGGACTCCTAACCAATCAAATTCTTGCTTGAAGGATAGTAAATTAGAGAGTCAAGCATTGACTAGCACCCACCATTTTGAAATTTTCATTCTTCTTCTATCTTATTTTTACCTTATCGATTTGATCCAAACATTAACAAGAGAAAAAAAATAGGAACCACAGCTCTTTTTTTTTTTGTTTGGACTCTTCTTCATATCGAAAATAACCTAAAATTCAAAAATTACCTCTCCCTCTATCTTTCTGTTAAGTTTCCCACTATCTCTCTACCCTCCATTTTTGAATGCTCTAATCACCATTTGTTAAACAGAACAGACACAATCAATCAAAAGCTTTATGCTTTTTTGATTCATGTGAAAGGTACTTATAAACCCAGAAACAGAAACTTCACTTAAACCATTCCTCCAAGAAACTAGAAAGATTCCATATTTCCATGGCGGAAAAGTAAAAGGCATAGAACACACAAATCAGCCAACCAAGCAAGACCCTTTTTGTTTCTCTTCTTCGTCATCACCAGTAACCGGTCTCTCTGATCAATCTCAAACGCTGAAAACTTCATCTTTTATGTCCTAGATGAAGCAAATGTCCCATCTTGACCACACGCCTTCAACACCTGGCAAATTCAAGATGGAGAAATCTGCTTATTCTTATGGTAGGTTGAGGTTGACCAAACTCACGTTCTGGTCTTTCGTCTTCGTTGGCTTGATTTTCATCTTCTTTTATCGATCCCCGTCCTCTTCGCCGTCATCGACCGTCTATCACTCACCGTCCGATCCATCACGCCGTTCGCTTCGCACGTCCTCTTGGGGCGGACCCGATTGGGAAAAACGGGTCAGGTCGTCTGCCAGAATCCGGTCTCGGAACGGGATGTCGGTGCTGGTCACCGGAGCTGCCGGTTTCGTTGGGACCCACGTATCGGCTGCTCTGAAACGACGAGGCGATGGTGTAGTTGGGCTTGACAATTTCAACGACTACTACGACCCGTCATTGAAACGGGATCGACAAGCGCTTCTTGAACGAGCAGGAGTGTTCATCGTCGAAGGAGACATTAACGACGCGGGTTTGCTAAAGAAGCTGTTCGAGGTTGTGCGTTTCTCTCATGTGATGCATTTGGCTGCTCAAGCTGGGGTTAGGTACGCAATGCAAAATCCTGGGTCTTATGTACATAGTAACATCGCTGGTCTTGTTAGCTTGTTAGAAGTTTGTAAAGAAGCGAACCCACAACCTGCGATTGTCTGGGCATCGTCTAGTTCTGTCTATGGTCTTAATACTAAAGTACCCTTTTCCGAGAAAGATAGAACAGATCAACCTGCAAGTTTATATGCTGCTACTAAGAAAGCTGGAGAGGAAATTGCACATACTTATAATCATATCTATGGTCTTTCGCTTACTGGGTTGCGATTTTTCACTGTGTATGGACCATGGGGCAGACCAGATATGGCGTATTTCTTCTTCACCAGAGATATCTTGAAAGGGAAGAGAATACCAATTTTTGAAGCAGCAAATCATGGTACTGTTGCTAGAGATTTCACCTACATTGATGATATTGTCAAGGGATGTTTGGCTGCATTAGATACTGCGGAGAAAAGTACTGGAAGTGGAGGGAAAAAGAAGGGTCCTGCACAATTGAGAGTGTTTAATTTGGGGAACACATCGCCAGTACCAGTCTCTGATCTTGTGAGTATTTTGGAAAGGCTATTGAAGGTGAAAGCTAAAAGGAATATCATGAAGCTACCTCGAAATGGGGATGTTCAATTCACACATGCCAATATTAGTTTTGCTCAGAGGCAACTTGGGTATAAGCCTACCACAGATCTGCAATCAGGGTTGAAGAAATTTGTGAGGTGGTATCTTAGTTATTATTCTGTGGGAGGAAAGAAGGCCCATGCTCGACGATGACAATGACGACGACGACGATTCAGAATCTTTGGTTGTGAGGTTGGGTACCGAAAAGGGTATCTTGTTCATTATGAATTTATGATTCTTATGATCTGTTTTGCTTAGCACTTTTGTTCGTTAATTGAACCATTACCGTGTTTCTATACATTGATCAATTGATGCTATAAATGGAGACCTATCATGTCCAAAAGTCAGAAGAAAGCATCCTTTCCCAGATGTATCAAAGAAAGCATCCTTCTTTCCTTTTTTTTTTTTCTTCTGCTTTTTGTGTTCTTAAAACTTTGTAATTGCTTTAGTTGCAGATTGCAGAATTGTAGCATTCTTGAACTGATAGAAAATATGCTGATTACTGGACATGTATCATTCCTACGCAATTCGAATAATATAGCACACAATATTACTCATTTCTGATTAGTTACTGAATGAATTAGATGGAATTGACTCATATTTGGCGTGTAATCTTTTATTCTTTTTAGTTTTTTCAGTTTGATGATGAATGAAGTTTCATTAGTTGTCTCCTATGCCCATTCATATTAAAGTTGTGTGTTGTAAAGAAGTTTAGATATGAGTCTGAGAAGCAAAAGAGTTGAAGGATAGAGTTGAAAGAAGACTTCTTGAGTGCTGAAAAATTCATGGAAATGAAAGACCATTGGCATTCAAACAACATTTGAAGGGAAGGTCCAGAATTAGAGAGAGAAGTAAGAAGATGCTGTTGTCGCTCGGAGGAGGAGAACATAAAACCAGTTCTTTACACTTCTGAAAAAACCAACCGTTTTATTATTTAACCGGTCGGTTTTCATTCATAGAGGTTAAAAGTGAAAATAGAACCAGAAATCAATCAAGTTCGTACTTAATTCGGTCGAACCGATCGGTTTGGTTCAGTTTTCATATCATTGGTTTTAACCCTAAATGACAAGTTAATTCTACTCTCAGAAATGTTTTCCACTTCTCATTCCATATGTTCCTGCTCTTCAGATTCTGCTAAGTTTACTTGTGTTCTTTTGTAGAGTTTACCTTTGAAATGTATCATCTTTGTTAGATGATGCTCAGTTGAGTGGTGGGTTTTTTCGTAATATTCTTTTATAATTTAAATTAACATTTTGTTTCCCAGTGAAAATTGATAAATAAAATTTAAAAACTTAAGATCTTACTAAGTTGTTATTTATTACAAGCAAAAGTTTTCATAGAGAAGATGAATCAACTACTAATGCAATTTGGAAGATTGATTCTCTCTTTTCATTTTGTCAAATGGTCAAAACTTCATTTGGGTCATTTTAGCCTCAGTGAATACACTTCAACTCAGCCTCTCCAGAGGTTAACAAAATTCCATATAAAATATATCAAGCAATTGAGTGAAAATATGAATATGAAGCCATTGAAAAATAACCAGAGAAGGGAAAAACCGAAATTATTGGAAGCAGTAAAGATAAATGTCAAGAAAACTGCCAAGTTTCCTTTTCGTCTGTTGGGTCCAAGTCTAATAATCAAATACCACATTCAATCTCAAGGCTAAGCCAGACAAGAGAAGAGGTATGTTGAGCTACAAGAATGGTTGGTGCACTTAAAACAGCACATTTTAAATCATAACAATCAGAACTGCACCAAAGCCATAAAGGGCATGAGCAATAACAAGGACTCAAGCTAATTAACAACCTAAATGTGTTATATCTAAAATACCAGTAATGGCTTGGTTCCTGTCAAGTTGAATAGCAATTCTCTCCAGTTAGACTATGCTATGATCATACATGCTAAGCTAACCAAATAATATACTCAAAAGTCATATTTGGTTCTTCCACTCATCAAAATGAGGCACAACATATCAGAAATGTCAGAAGATGAATTGAAGTAGTTCCAGGACTCGAGCATCAAGCGTTTCCTTGATCCCTTAAAGTGAACAACCTGTAAACAGGAAATAAATAAAATAAAACCTCCTTCCTCAAACTTTGATTCCTTCTTCATCTGTATATGTGTGTGTGTGCGCGTACGTGTGTTTAAATATTTTCTTGCAACCAAGTGAATTTTGGAAATTACTGAAGAAGCCTGACATCATGTGATCATCTTTAACTATAGTACAGATGCCACTTGATTGACAACAATAAGTATACCTTGACATCTAAGGGCATGCCATGAAATTGACCAGCTCCCTCAGGTGGTGTCCAATTATATGTAGCACATGGTAGAAATAGAACCGAAGTACGGCCTATTTCTTCCTGAAAAGCTTGTCCTTTGGTGAATCTCTTCAAATCAAAACCAGGCTGTGATTTTATAGTCCAGGCAAGAGCTAACTGGTCTCCAAGCATTCGAGAAGCTTTCATGTACTTTGACCTGTAAATATTTAGTACTTCTTGAAGGTAATTCTTTGCCCTGTTAGCCAGTATCAAATTGCAAATCAGTTGTTGTAAAGATATTATAAGCATAAGAACAAGTATAGTTGTTGCTTTTGAATTCTACATAAATTATAAAACCGGAAATCAAGAGAAGACTTTCCAATATCTCTATCAGATTCCTATGCTAGCTCAAATCATTGGCAACCAAAAATTATCCAACTCCCTCCACCAAACAAAACCAAAATATGAAAGACAGAAGATGAGTACCTTAAGATTGCATCAGGTGTACCTCTCACTGCTATGAATCCTGAATTTAGAGGTTGCTCCTTATTGTTCCTGAAGGTGAGAGCAAGGTCAAAATTTGGGAAGCTGTGGAAAAATGGTTCCAGGTTATCAACCACAGCTACATCAGAGTCGGTGAAAATGTAATGAGTTGTATTCCCTGGATTCTCGGCCAGGTCCTTGAGCCTTGTTTCTAGGAAGGTCTGTATAGAAAACAACAGAAAAGCTTTTATTGGCCCTGTGTGAATTATCAGAAACTATTTTAAGAAAACCAAGATCAAGCTAAACATTGAGGATAAAAGGTACAACATAAAACATGTAAAAGTCAATTGAAGATTTGACATAAGACCAAAGTCTAAAGAAATGTAAAAGAAAAGAAAAGAAACATTCAATAAGAAACCAGTGCACTAATATCGATAAAAAGAATAAGTTGTTGAAAACAGAAAAGTTCTACCTATATGTATGTGCTCTTACAATGTAAGACTTGATTCTTTGAAGCATCAACTTGTCTCGAGAATATTCACCCTGTATAGGATACATCGTAACACCATCTCTATGCAAAGAGAAATCAGAGGCTGGATCGGATAGAATGATTACTTTACTCCGAGGCATTGTTAACTGAAACGATATTTGGATAAGTTTCAAATAATAAAAGATTAAATGATGTTTTGTCAGAGTGGAGATTATATTCTGGGAAGCTATACAGAAGGCAACTACTTCAATTTCAAAAGGTAAATACATCAAAACAGATCCTACACAAACTTGATTGCAACTTTAATGGATAAACCACAAAGAGAATCCATTGAGAGTGGAGATTATATTCTGGGAAGCTATACAGAAGGCAACTACTTCAATTTCAAAAGGTAAATACATCAAAACAGATCCTACACAAACTTGATTGCAACTTTAATGGATAAACCACAAAGAGAATCCATTGACTTAAACTCGAAAAAAGACCTGGATAAAGTTCACAAAGACATTCAGAACGGCCATGGATCTCTCTGCCTTAGTGTACGAGGCATTCCCAACAGTAACAACGTTTGTTGATACTCGACTATCCAGTTGAGTGTTATAAACGGTGAACACAGTGACAAAGACAATTCTAGCTCCCACTCTGGAGGCATTAGAAGATTTTAGTAGATGGGTCTTGATCAGAGCTTTCAACCCTACAACGGATAACATTAGACAGGACATTAACTACGTTAGCATTTTGTAATGACAGAAAGCAACTACAAAACATCTGACACAAGAATGGCAAATCCAGTTATGAAGCTCTAATAACAACAAACAGTACTACACTTCTACTACTACTAATTACTACTATTCATCCAAAAACGTAAAAAGTGATGCAATGGAAAGGACACAGGAAAAAGAAACCTTGGCACTGCAAGCGATTAGGCAAACCCTGACCAGCAGCAGGACCAAGAACCAGATGATCAAACTTCTTATTCACTTTCTTCTGTGGATCTTTAACAATGGATTCATGTTGCAGTTCGATAACTGAGAGAAAAAAAAAATCAAATTTAGCATTATCACAAGTACCCGTTGATTTTTAACAAAGCATTGTCAAGTTGATATAGGAAATGGGAAACGAAACAGAGAGGAGAATTACCAGAAAATAGATGAACAAAGATCACGAGCAGAGAAAGACTAATGAGGAAACAACGCCATCCACCCCAATATGTCATCCCTGAAAACCCACTAACCAAGTGACCATTAAAAACCTGGGAAACGCCAAGAAAATTAAAACCCTCAAATCAATCTGAAGAAAACTGTTCAACCCTACACTCTAGAAGGAAGAACACTACTAAGCAGAGACTCAAAATCACTGTAATAAGCTTGGCTGATACAGCTGAATCTGGGGACGAGAAAATGCTGATATCTTTAATAATCTGGTTTCAAGAAAATCAGCGAAACCCATAGACATTATACTGAAAGCCCAATGTAGACAAAGATGACATTTTGATGTTTTAAATTTACTTGGGCTTAGACTATAATTGAACTGATCCAGAATTGGATACCCTTCACGAGAAATTAGGCCCTGGAACGAGCTTTATCAGATTTTCAAAGGTTACAAACTTCAAATTGTTTTTTTAATATTTCTAATTCTCTCTCTCTTTTTGTTATCTTTTTATGTGAATAATTTAGGAACAACTTACCTCGTCGACGTCGTAATTATCCAGTTTGAAGTTTCACGTTAAAACGAAATCTGAGAAAGTTTAATAATATACAATCTTACTCTTATACAATAGAGAGACTATTTCAGATAAATTTATATGCAAATATAACAGGAAAATAATGTTACAAGAACTCTCTCTTTTTCGCTCTTTATTAGTTAAAAACAATTTCTCTATTAATTAAAAATAAAGTTGGCTATCACTAAATTAAAGATTATATTGCTTTAATTAAACAAGTTAATTATTTAAAGTTAATTGAATTGAATTTAAATATTGTCAAGAACAATTTTTAAAATTTAAAATAATAAAAATTCAAATATAGTAAACTGAAAATTCCTGACAATGAATTTCCAAGTCTTTCTAATTTGTCACTACAATTCGAAACTGTGACAGTTACAGCTCTTCTGGAAAGTTTGTTCTCTCTCCCTCTCTCGTTTCTCCCCCAGAGCGCCCGGAGAAAAGTTGCATAAGAGGACAAAGAAAGTCCAAATCCTTTTCGCAACCTTCGATGAACTCTCTCTCTCTCTCTCTCGCTCTCGCTCTCGCTCTCGCTCTCGCTGACAAGTCAAGTTCAACAGAAGAAACGGGGCGTCGGCAGGTGGGTTTGTCTGTATGGTTCACAAGAATCACAGTATGTCTTTCGTCGATTTGGGATTTGTTTGTATTGCTCAGGAAAACATCGGGAGAAGAGCGTGGCTGCGAAAAGTGAAAGGTAAAGGATTGTATTGTCTAACATTATAGTTGCTTAAACCCATAGAGTTGGTGCACCGTTTTTCCAAAATCTAAAGTAAATTATTACAAATCTAAAGATCACTTTGTCTCACCCATGCGTTTCCTTTCGATGAGGAATCATATCCCTGTCTTCTTTCAGGAGCTAAAATCACATCAGACAAAAGAATGAGAGAGTAGCTGTAAAAAAGCTGAACAAGAACGTGGATATTATGAGAGCTTTTTTTCCAATGAGCAATCCAGCTAAGATGTGAGAATTGTAGCTTACTTTCCGCAGACAAAAGGGTATCCATCATTTAAAATATATATATATATATATATATATTGATAAACAATAGCGGTAACTACTGCTAAAATTACAATAGTAAGTCAATCATCAACCTCCGGATGAACTGCTATTTAAAGAGTCACATTGGGGACCTGCTTATAATTACAAACAGTTTAATTACTCGCTTCGGATGTGCCATCTTGATCGCATAACTGGGATACTTGATCTTTAACCCCTTTCGCCAAAACTATTTCACGGATGCAGTGTAGTATCTTGTTGACTAATTGATACTTTCCTACAGCAACATTTCGATAAATATGACAGCTCCTCTCCCTCCAAATCATGTAGATAGTAGTTATTACCTTGTTTGGTTGCTGACTGATCATCTATTTTTTAGTTAATTGATTAAAATCAGTTGATTGACTTTATTAAGAAGTTATTTAATTTATTTGGTTGTTGCTAATTTGTGAAAAACTCCAAATGTAAAACATTTTGAACCAAACAACTGAGTTATTTGACAATGACCATCCTATCCTCATTTTTTGGTTGCTCTTCGTTATTATTTATGTTGTTTTGAACTATTGCTATTAAGTCATCCCTGTGACTAAATACTCAAAGGATGACTTAATTAGTCACACCTATGACTAGCCACCACGGGGTGACTAATTTAAATGTTAACCATGCATGAAGTTGGTTCTTCTCAGTTTTTTTTCACTAATTCAGTAGTTCTTATATTCCTTTACACAAGTAGTTGAGTTGGGTAACAATTGGGTTTGTTATTTAGACAGAAAGACATGAAAAAGATGCTCTCTTGTTGGAGGTTTATCAACCAATTTTTTTTGGCAAACAACATAAGATATAAAACTAGAGATGGGATTTGCTCTAGAGCACTTACCCAGCAAGTGAATGCTCGTAATGGAGACAGTTGCAACGAGTAAGTTAAGGTGTCATTGTTGGCTCTGGTTGGGTGGTATTGAGGCTGCTAACCATCTCTGCAATCAAGTTTCCCAATTTCATACTTTGTTGGTGATAGATTAAGGAACTTTTGATAGAAGTTCTTGTAATAGCTTAGTTCTTGTAACAGCTTTTGTGTTTAACCATGAATTTCGCTTTTTGAGTTTGGATTTTGTTGTTGTTGTTGTTGTTGTTGTTGTTGCTGTTGTTAAATGTTTTATGTTTTTTTATTAGAGTTATAAACTTAATTTTTGTATAATTAAATATCTAAAATCTAAATTACTACAAGAATATTCAACAAAATACTAAGATATATAATATTTATACCCTTACAATTTTTTAAAGTCATGTCCTCATAAGTCATTTTATACATAAACGGCTAATCTTAAACAGCTAATTTTATAAAAAATTAAATGACAAACAGCTAATACAATCTGCTGATCAAATTAGGTAATATAATCAGCTATCAGCTAATAGTAACGGCTTTGTATGAAATCAGCTGATTGCATTATCTGCTTTGGGCCAAGACAATTTCTACAAGCAGGTAGTCTGAACTGTTACAATTGGTACCAGAGCTAATACTCGAACCGATGAGCCAGTGAGGACACTGGGCCTCCACAAAGGAGGAGATATCCCGGTAGCATTAAGGCTATGAGCTCTATCCCACATTGGTTGGGAAGAATAACGAAGCATGCCTTATAAGGTTGTAGATAAAATGTTTTGGACCAAACAACTGAGTTAGCTATTTGACAATGACCATCCTATCCTCATTTTTTGGTTGCTCTTTGTTATCATTTATGTTGTTTTGAACTACTGCTATTAAGTCATCCCTGTGACTAAATACTCACGGGATGACTTAATTAGTCACCCCTATGGCTAGCCACCACGGGGTGACTAATTTATGTGTTAACCATGCATGAAGTTGGTTCTTCTCAGATTTTTTTTTCACTAGTTCAGTAGTTCTTATATTCCTTTACACAAGTAGTTGAGTTGGGTAACAATTGGGTTTGTTATTTAGACAGAAATACAGGAAAAAGATGCTCTCTTGTTGGAGGTTTATCAACCCATCTTTTTTGGCAAACAACATAAGATATAAAACTAGAGATGGGATTTGCTCTAGAGCACTTACCCAGCAAGTGAATGCTCGTAATGGAGACAGTTGCAACGAGTAAGTTAAGGTGTCATTGTTGGCTCTGGTTGGGGTGGTATTGGTGCTGCTAACCATCTTTGCAATCAAGTTTCCCAATTTCATACTTTGTTGGTGATAGATTAAAGAACTTTTGATAAAAGTTCTTGTAATAGCTTTTGTGTTTAACCATGAATTTCGCTTTCTGAGTTTGGATTTTGTTGTTGTTGTTGTTATTGTTATTATTAGTATTGTTATTATTAAATTTTGTTGTTGTTGTTGTTGTTATATGTTTTATATTTTTTTATTAGAGTTATAAACTTAATTTTTGTATACTTAAATATCTAAAACCTAAATTACTATAAGAATATTCAACGAAATACTAAGATATATAATATTTATACTCTTATAATTTTTTAAAGTTATGTCCTCGTATGTCATTTTATACATAAACGACTAATCCTAAACAGCTAATTTTATCAAAAATTAAATGACAATCAGCTAATACAATCTGCTGGTCAAATTAGCTAATATAATCAGCTATCAGCTAATAGCAATGGCCTTGTTTGGCAATCAACTGATTGCATTATCTGCTTTGGGCTAAGACAATATCTGCAAGCGGGTAGTATGAACTTTTACAATTGGTATCGGAGCCAATACTCGGACCGATGAGCCAGTGAGGACACTGGGCCTCCACAAAGGAGGAGATATCCCGGTAGCATTAAGGCTATGAGCTCTATCTCACATCGGTTGGAAAGAAGAACGAAGCATGCCTTATAAGATTATAGATACATTCCCTTTGTAGATGTATTCTCGGCAATACTCTTAAAGCGAGGCTATAAGAAGTAAAACCCTGAGGGTGCTTGGCATGAAGGCTTGGCCCAAAGGGGATAATATCTGCAGGTTGTGTACTCTGATACTCCTAAAGACACGTTCTCGGCAGTACTCCTAAAGCGGGTCTATGAGAAGTAAAATCCTAAGGATGCTTGGCACGAAGGCCTTAGCCTAGAGGGGATAATATCTGCAGGCTGAGTACTCTGATACCCCTGAAGAAGCGTTCTCGGCAATACTCCTAAAGCGAGGTTATAAGAAGTAAAACCCTGAGAGTTCTTGGCACGAAGGCCTTGGCACAGAGGGGATAATATCTACAGGCTGGGTACTTTGATACCCCTAAAGACGTTTTTTCCATGCCCCAATACATCGGATCTCTTCAAAACTCCGAAGTTAAACGTGCTAGGGCAAGAACAATACCAGGATGAGTGACCTCCTAGGAAATCATGCGTGAATAGTGCCCTAAAGAGGCCTACACGCTGAAAAAACAAAACTGTGCGGGTGCTTGGCACGAAGGCCTTGGCCCAAAGCGGATAATATCTGCAAGTGGGTGATTTGAATTGTTATATTTCTGGTTCCATTCTAATTATTAAGCTCCCTAGTTGGCATGAAGGCTTTGGCCCAAAACGGGCAATATCTGCAAGCGAGTGATTTAGGCTGTTACATTTCTTGTTCCATTCTGATTATTAAGCTCCCTAAGCTTAACCTTGTTAGACTGTCTGGCTATGGACCATATTTTTGCACCTTGATGCACACTTTGGCATAGCCAACTCGTTCCATATGTGTTGTCTGAGAATCCATACCTAAAGGTTTACGTAAGAAACTAGCAACGTAGCTCAACCCCACAACTGTCTATAACTGCATAGGCATGTTGTGGAAATGAACCCAAAGTGGGATAGACGAGAGCGTACCTCTGTCCAATTCAAGACCTGGCCTCCATTGTTGCAAGAAGAGCGGTTGATCACCTATGTGCCAAGGCCCCTATTATACAATAGTTTGCATTGCACTGTCCTGCTCAAACTTGAAGAGAAAGGTGTTGTCTTCTCGGAGTAAAACCCTTTGTAGTCCCTTATTGCTCCATCGGGCTTTTGCCCATGCATTAACTACAGGAAAAGTTGGACACTTATTCCAGAAGAAACCTAATAATGCTGACAACCACACTCCTTCGGGGGTATATGATGCCATCCTTCACAACATCTTGGTAATGAGTTAGGATTCCTTTGTTATGTAGGGGAAATAGCTTCTTCGACCACATGTTGGAATTCTCTCGATGGACTGTTACCTTGTCGGCCTTTACCACATCAGCTTGCAATGTCGAGACTACTTGCAGGGGGAGTTCACGCAACAGAGGTCAAAATTCATCTAGTGGATGGGAAGTCTCACATACTTCCATCCCATAGCACAGGGCTACCAAGGCCTTATCGACACTTAGACACTAGAAAAGGCATGCTAGAAGGAAAAAGCGGGAAAGAAAAAGCCAAGGCGGGAAAATTTGAGTTTTGAAACAAGGAAAGAATCTTCGAGAGGTTTAGAGAAAAGGAGGAGAGTTCGAAAGCCCTACTCTGGGTTATTATTTGATTGAGGTTGGAAATTCTCCAATAATTTCAAAATTTATTCAAATTATTATTCAACAAAAAATAAAAATGTAAGTATGGTACTATTTATTTTAGTAAAAGATAGCAAACTAAAAATGGAAATAAGTTGACAGTATAATTGTTAGCCATCACTCGATCATCATAAAGAGAAAAGTTTTGTACACTAAGTTTGTCCTTTAATTAACAAAATTCATACTTATGCTGAGTATTGTTGTTATTGTTTTTGTTGTAATCATCGATTTATACAAAAAAAATTGGTGATTTCATGTGTTTTAATTTATTATTTTTACATTTTAAAGATTTTTTTCTTAGATTTATTAAATGTTCTTTTATTTAAAATTTTACTGTTAATAATTTGAGTTAATTTTATCTCTTAAATTTAAATGATCATTTTAAAAAAATTAATTTAATTATATAAATTACAAATATTGTATACACTATTAACATATATTAAAAAAAGCAATAACTTCAAATTTTCATTAAAAAACCAAAAATCATTAAGGGTTTTTGACATTAAAGTCACAATTCTATTATGATTGTCAATGTCGAGTTGTGCTATGCGATAGGTAAGAAAAAAAAAAAAAAAACCAACACGACATAAAAGTCAAGATTAGAACTTGATATTAGTGTCAGGATTAGAACTTGGTATTACGGTCGTTCATAATTGTGGAAACCTTAATCTTTCCGTCGGCAGGTGCTCACAACACAACTGGTAATCATTACTAAACCTCAAACATGAATAGTTAGATCCCCTTGACGCAAATATCAGATCATCTCTTTCATGTATCATTTCTTTTTTATTTTATCTTAACTATTTATTTTGTAAGACTTATATAAATAAATGGTTAATACAAAAGGAGGTAGATTTAGAATAAGTTAAAAACTATGTTTTTTGTCCTTCTTTTCAAGGATTGAATTAAATATTGCAAAAATTTTGTCAAATCAAATTTAATAAATTAAATTTTAAATTGAGTTTAAATTAAAATGATCGAATCATTTTATTCAAATTAATTTAAACAAAATAATATCATTTTATTATAATTAATTTACTAATTAAAATAACATGGCTCTGATATAATTTTAATCAAATTTCAAGTAGTTCCAATTTAATTAAATTCTGAATTCAATTTAATTTACAAAATTTAAATTGAATATGAATCATAAGAGATTCGATTAGACTGATTTAATTATTTCCAATTTAAATTAAATGTACAATATTAATTTTTAGGATATGTGATTTGTAATATCTATGTTTAGAATGCACAATAAATATAATATCGAATATAAGTAAAATTAACAATTAATTAGTTATGCATTTCAAACAAATAATTTTACAATCAATTTAAAGCTAAGTGACAAATTGAATTAATTAGTATTGAGAAATATAATATAATTTCAGCCTCAATTAGTCACATTTAAAGATCTTTTGAATGAGTGGCACAACACAACCATCAACATTTCCAAATGGAAAACAAAGTATCACGAATTATCGACAAGTTCACATGAGCACAGGAAGAATAGGTCCGTGAACATGAACATGACTACTCACTTATCACGGGACCTTAGTTGCAGACTCAAACTAGCAAAGACTTTATATTTTTAATTATATACATTATTGTAAAGTATTATGATTTTAGAAAAGTGATTCAAAATAATTTTGATTTTAAATTTTGAAAGAATTAATACTAAAATAATATCATTTAAAATGATCTGATATTAGGGTTGACTACGCTTTAAGTTTGCCTAGATTTGAGTCCGACCCGAAACTTAATCGAGTCAAAAGTATACAATCCGAACTCAAGTTAAAAATTTAAATTTAAATTAAAAAAAATTATTTTATTCAGAGTAATATCAATTTTATTTTCCAATTTTGCCTCCAATTCTGACCAAATTCATTAATTTCGGGTCGGTCTTAATTGCCAAATCTGAAAACAATACCATTATAGACGAATTAAGCAAATTTAAATTCGAGATCAGGCGGCAGCACAGGTCAAGTTACAGAATCGGGTCAGACTCAGTCAGAACCCGTTGCCATACCCGTGTCTCACTAGCAACCACAATCCTGCATAACATGTTTGGCCGCTTCATTTATTGCACTCCGTATACTGCGGATGGAGCTTGATTGATGTTCAATAAACAGTTCAATAAATGTTCGTTCTAGGGAATGACAACATTCAAATTCCTTTGTAAAGCGCCAGAGAACAATTATTTAATTTCAATCGATAATTTGAATAATTTTAAAATCAAAACATGTAAAATTTTTATAGACTTTTAAAAGAATATAAAATATAAAATTATTTATTACTAATTTATTTTAAGAATAATATATTATATGGTGTTTAACCTTTAATTTTTACTTTGAAAAATCTTTTTAAAAATATAATTTTAAATATAATTTTTATTAATTGCTTGTAAGCATAGTTCTTAAATCATGTAAACATTCGAAATTTGAAATAGTTATGTGATATATTTTTCTTAATATACATATTCAATATAAAATATTCATTTATAAGATTAAAAAATTATGTTAATAAAGAGGAATGATCACATAGTTATTTTAAATATCAATTTTTACAAAAATATTAATAAACTAATATTTTTAAACCAATTATTTAATTTTAATACACTTAAAAACTTTAAAGGAATATAATCTAAAATGAAAAGATTTAATATTTTTAAATTTTTTATCTTTTAGTAAAGCCTAAAAATCGATTGTAAATAATTACAGAAAACACATACAAATTAGTCTTTTCTTAATCAGAGGTCTCATGTTGGAGTCATGAGAATGGGAAAAATTTTTTGCTAGTACTTTACTTCTTACGAACTGACCTGGTATGAATAGAGATTAGTCTGAGTGTGAATGACTTAAAGACGTTGTATTAAAATTGAGACCCTTCTAAGATATTAAAAAACAATTTAATAAATAAATTAAGAAAATAAATGAAAATGTTTAAAAAGAGTCTTTTTTTTTTAATCTTTATTGAACGACAAAAAAGTCCTTACGAAAGTAGCCTTTTTTTTTTCCTTTTGATGGGACGTTTGGGGAATCCCACTTACAGCCTGACTATGATACTCCGCTTTTCTTTCTCCACCTGTCCACCATACTCCATTTCATGAAGGTAGGTCGTGGGTGGGGTCTGTGATACATGGATTTCACTATCGCTATAATTTTTCAAAGCTTCTCATCATTGTCTCTTCCTTCGGACAACGACTTGATCCATTTCATGTTTTTCCGACACTTACTTATAATATTTTGTTTGTGACTTAAGATACTACTAATAACAACGTGCTTGGACTTCTTAAGATGTTGGGTGGAGCTTATTGCCACTTTAGTCAAGGTTTCGTTTTCTTAATGATTTGCATTTGCAACTTACTCAAAATAGTAATAGGTCATTAATTAATTTATTAATTTTGGAATTACATAATTTATGACTAATTAGTTAATTACATATATTTAAGACAAATTTCATTATTATTTTAAGTGAGATTGCATATTTGAATTCTCCTCATATATGTAACTGTTTAAAACTTGAGGTCAGAACTTTACTTCTTATAAAAGACTTACTTGATTCGAGTAAGAACTAATTTAAATATAGATGATTTAAGGATACCTTTCTATAATTAAAACTTTCTTAAGACACCTCACCCGTAACTAAAAAAAACATATCTAACGAGAATGTTTGTGTATGGTCGGATTATGTTTACTTTCTTTTAGGGTCTGATGGAAAAACCTCAATCGCAGTTCCGAAACTGTAATACAATACAAAGCTCATTCAAGTGACTTCCCCGTTTATGACAATGTACTAAATACATGATGATTGCTCATTGAACCTCGGTCTGATACTATACAACATATGTAATAACAGAACTGAAAAAACTGACTGGAGGAGAATTTACTATTTTCATTACTATTTGTTTGTGCAAATTTGGGCATTCCACATGTATGCAAATTTGAGTATTATTATTATTTCACATAATAATAATAAATATTTTAAATCTTACGCTACAAGTAAATTGATAAGGGGTTCTTCTAATTTAAGTTAGGTCGCAAGTTTAAACCTCTCTCATATATATAATTATTTAAAACTTGAAACTAAAACTTTACTCTATGTAGAAAACTACTGGACTTGAACAAGAATTAATTTAAATATATATAATTTAAAATTACGTTTTCATAATTATTACTTACATATAACACTTCCTAAAAAAAATCTAAGAATATTTTTACTGACAAGATAGTCCCATTCTCTGGCCCTTAGTTTGAAATTTTCTTGTTACTTACTCAGTGGACCCCATAAAACTGGTCAACTGCTGCACTCTTGCAGAGAGACAGAATCTGGAATTGACAATTCAGGACTTTGTATAGTTCCATATCATTTACCGTGAAACTGAACGCAGATGATCTTTTTCCTCCACGTGATTGAAATTCCATCGGACGGTTGATATGGCCCCAATCATGCGTCATTTTTTCGAAATGGTTACACGACGTTCTATAATACAACACCAACTTACCAAAACCAGTAGAAAAAGAGTGGTTTTATACTGTGTTGCTTAATACGTGCAACGACTGGTTTTTTCTAGGCTAGTGAAGGGTGAGGACTTTAAACTGAGGAGACTCTCTATCTAGCATACACATGGTTTCTGCTGGTGACTCGGTTCTTCCATTTCTTTTCTTCTAAAGCTCGCGTTTTTCTTCTGTACTGCTCAAACCAAAACATGGGTTTCTTCGTCTTCTGCTACTTGATAAGTCTGTTCCTTTCTCACTTACTTTCACCTGCTATGTCTGCTCCTACGGAGATCGAACTTCTCATGCAAATAAAGGCCTCACTTGACCCTCAAAACCGGTTCTTGACGTCATGGGAGCCAAAATCTAACCCTTGTGGAGGGTTTTTTGAGGGTATTGCGTGCAATGAAGAAGGCTTTGTTGCTAATATTTCTCTTCAAGGGAAGGGCCTCTCCGGCCAGATACCCGCGGCTGTTGGTGGGCTGAAGAGGTTGACTGGTCTTTATCTGCATTTCAATGCACTCAACGGAGAGATACCAAAAGAGATAGCTGAGTTGAGTGAGCTGAGTGATTTGTATCTCAACGTCAACAACCTTTCTGGGGAGATTCCGGCTCAGATTGGCAACATGACTAATCTTCAAGGTCAGATTTTCAACTTAAAGTTACACCAGATTTGGACTTTGTCTCAATATATCGCACTTTTTTGTTTCTGGGAAATCCTAAAGAGCTGTCCTAATTACTATCTTCAACTAATATTAAGAGCTCAAAGCAGAGGGGTAAAGTCATTTTGTACTCCACATGGTAAAAGAGAGGGATTAGTTTGTTGGTTTTTTTTTTGTTTGAATTCTAGGTTACTATCTTCCTATTTCAGCTTATATACCAAGCTAATATGGGTTTGCAGAGTATAAATCGGGACTTTCTTGATAACAGTTTTGCAGCTATGTTACAATAAGTTGACAGGGAGCATACCAACTCAACTGGGATCTTTAGAGAGGCTTAGTGTTCTTTCTCTGCAATATAATCATCTGACTGGAGCAATTCCTGCAAGCTTGGGGGATCTGCCTTTGTTAACGAGGTTAGATGTGAGCTTCAATGGCCTTTTTGGTTCAATACCTGTAAAGCTGGCTAATGCACCAATGCTACAAGTTCTGGACATTCGCAATAATAGTCTTTCTGGAAATGTTCCCTCAGGTAAGTTTGTTTACCCTACTACAATGTTGCGTTCGATTTTGATTTTCTTTTTGTTCTTTTGTTTGGAGTAAGAAGAAAAGAATCAGGTTTGACTTGAGCTCTTCATTTTGTCATGCAATGTGATGAAGCTTTGAAGAGGCTGAATGAAGGATTCCAATATAACAACAATCCAGAGCTATGTGGAGTTGGGTTTTCTGATTTGGAAACTTGCAGAGTTTCTGATGGCTTAAATTTCAGTAGGCCTGAACCTTTCAAGCCTAATGGTGCTTTGCCCAACGATATACGAGAGTCAGCAAACCGGCCTTCTGATTGCAACAGCAGTCCTTGTTCCACTTCGAAAAGTCCACAATTTGGTATGATATTTGGAGTGATTGGACTTTTTGTTGTGTTCGCAGTCTCTGGCCTCATTGTCTTCTCGCTATATCGACGTCGAAAGCAGAAAATTGGAAGTGCATTCGATACTTCTGATGGTCGGCTTAGCACTGATCAGGCAAAGGAGGCTTACAGGAAAAGTGCCTCACCACCGATCAATCTAGAGTATTCAAATGGTTGGGATCCCTTGGCCATTTGTCGTAATGGAAATGGATTTTCTCAGGAAGTCCTTGATGGTTTCATGTTCAACTTAGAAGATGTTGAACGAGCAACTCAGTGCTTTTCAGAGGGGAATTTGCTGGGAAAAAGCAATTTCTCAACCACTTACAAAGGGATCCTAAGAGATGGTTCAGTTGTTGCTATAAAGAGCATTACCAAAACAAGTTGCAAATCCGAAGAAGTTGATTTTTTGAAGGGATTGAAGATATTAACCTCATTGAAACATGAAAATTTGGTGAGAATAAGAGGCTTTTGCTGCTCAAAAGGAAGGGGCGAGTGTTTTCTGATTTATGATTATGTCCCAAATGGGAACCTGTTGCAATATCTAGATGTCAAACCGGGCACTGGAAAGGTCCTCGAGTGGCCTACAAGAATTGCTATCATAAATGGCATTGCTAAAGGTAAATGTCTCTTTCTGTTCATTAAAGTTGCAACGATTGTTGTCCACTGTCCTTGTTTAAATTGAATTTATCGTCATAACAAGTTCTGAAGTGAATGAATTGATCATAAAGGATTTCATTTGATTTGAACATATTGCCTTTAGTTGCATTCGTTGTCAGGAAAATGATACCCTGAACAACTTGATCATGTTATGTTTAAGCTGCCCTCAGGTTCCTCTTGTAGTCATTCTCAACCCATCTTGTTGGCCATTAGAAGCTGGATAATATTTTAGGAGGCAACTATTACAGTACTTCATAATTTTGATTTATCATTTGTACTGAAGCTGATGTTCCTTGACAGGTATTGGGTACTTGCATGGAAACAAAGGAAGTAAACCTGCTCTAGTTCATCAGAACATATCTGCAGATAAAGTGCTCATTGACAAACGGCATAATCCTTTACTTTCGGATTCAGGCCTGCACAAGCTTCTTGCAGATGATGTTGTATTTTCCACCCTTAAAGTGAGCGCTGCCATGGGATACCTAGCCCCTGAGTACACGTCAACTGGCCGTCTCACCGAAAAGAGTGATGTTTATGCTTTCGGCATTATCATACTACAAATCCTCAGCGGAAAACGTGATGTCACGCAGTTGATTCTCCAGGCAGCAGAGTCTAACAGGGTTGAAGAAGTTGTAGATGCAAATCTAGATAAAGGCTTCTCTGAATCGGAAGCTGTCAAACTTTGTAAACTGGCGCTTCTTTGCACCCATGAATCTCCATTTCAAAGGCCTACCATTGGAAGTGTGATTCAAGAACTAAGCACAGTAAGTGTCACATTTTGAACCTTGACTTGGAAGTTTGGTTTTGGCCTTTGGTTTTCTGGAAGGTGACGAGGCAAAGATATGAGCAAAGGCCAGCCACTAACAATTGTTTTGAAGTTAATGACTGATATTTATCTAACTGCAGATTGCAACCATTGTGTATGAAAGTATATTATCTGGATTTGCGGCCTGAGCTTTTTGTATTTACTTAAATGTGGGACCTTGATAGTTTATTAGCAAACTTGCATGTAAAATTAAGAATTATCAAGACAAAGTTCCCGTTTTGTGGCTGCAACTAGTACTCTAATCTCTTTGCTTCAGGAAATTATTACATCTGACTGACTCTTGTCATTGATTCACCTCAATTAAAAATCAATACTTGAAATGTTTTGATTCAAAGTTTAGATAAGCAATTTACAATT
>JANTNU010000004.1:1858207-1872697 GCA_024752395.1 Erythroxylum havanense
ATACCCAAAAAATAAAAACAAAAATAAATAAAAATAAAAATTTTATTAAATCAGTAGTTGGGCCAGTCAAATCGGACCGATCTGACCGGTCAATTGACCGGTTTTGACCAATTCTTACTGGTTCAATTGAGAACTGATTTTTAAAGGTGAACTGGACCGAATAACTGACCGGTTATCAATCGAACCGGTCGGACCGACCGGTCCGATCCAGTTTTCAAAACAGACCAAGCGACTGTAAGCAGAGAAGCCTTAGAGTAAGTAGCTACTCTCTCCATTTCTGATTGGCCTTCACTATGAGTTCCTTTGCTCTCTTCTCAAATTCAGTCTTATTTACTTCATCATATCCATCATAACCTTAATATTTTGTAGCATCTTCATCGTCCTCATTTCTTGGTAATATTTGTTCAGAGACAAAAGCAGTTTGAGAAAGTAACCCTTCAATATCTTCGTCAGATATCTTGGAACTTACCAGGAAACAAGGTGATAATGACAAAGTTGACCACGAAAAAGAAAGCGATACGACCAGATTATATTACCTTGAGGAAGTTGTAGATCGATTCGAGAAGGTTTTGACGATGAAAGAAAACTGAGAGTGACAAAAAAGGCTCTGCTTGTCCTTGGTTAGCTGGTCTTGCAGCTGTTGTCAACAATGAATTAGGAAGAAAGAAGACAATGTCGTCCTGATGATGATGTTTTAGACTTTTACTGCTTGAGTCTTGTTTATTTGGAAGGTCAGAGAGCTACAGCGTCCTTAGAATTTTTTTGACTATGATGTCAAAATTGAACAGTTAAGATTCGACTCAATCCGAAATTAATAGGCTAAACTCGATTTTACCAGACTCAAATTAAGATTCACGTTCAGCCTGATCTAACTCAGGCTTGAACTTGATAAGAACACAAAAAAGGAGGCATCCTCGACCATGATGATGCATAACTACAAGAACAAGCCAAAATCAGAAGCAATAGAGTTCTATAAGAACATGGAAAACCCTTTTTCGCCTGACTAGTTCTTTCAATTTTACTGCTCCAAAATCTCATCAAAACTCATCTATTATTGGGACATCTCCAAGGAGTTCTAAGGACATGCCACCAACACATTCAGTAATGAAAAGTGCAGGAAGCTGACTCTAAATCCACAAAGTCCAATATAAATAAACATCCTACTGTGCTACATCTAATAGCCTGAGATTTTGGTTTGTGCCCAGCAAGAAACATGTCCTCTAGATTAAAATAAAGCAACATTTCAATAAGTTTATACAAGCAACTTTAATAAGAGAAACATCAATGGTCCCATGTGTAGTAACAACAATCAACTAAGTCAGTAATGAGACCCTCAGATTTGCAACTTTAGAGCTTATGTTTGTTTTATTTGTTTGCTCTTGTGAATCAACCTTCCGGTAAAGATATGTTGATATCGGTTCCTGACTTCCTTGCATCCTGCACAGGTGGCATTGCTGCCCAATTTTCTCTTTGAAATGAAATGGAATTAGGCTGTCTATGTCCATCCATTGCCTCTTCTGGTTCAGTATTTGGAGCCTGTCCTGCAGCAGCTAATGTGGGGATATGTGCAGCGGAAACTGGTAGCATGTCTGTCTTTGGTTTCTTAGGTTTCTGGTCCTGCTGGTTGCCTGGTAGGAAACTGCCTACTACAACCTGCTAGCAATAGCTTGCATTAGTATCCCAATCTCCAATTCCAGCCACAATACCAAAAGAGAAGAAGAAAAGTTCAACAATCCAAATATCCAGCTTTTGGGCTAATGGAAAATCCAATGCAAGTTGTGATACATAATATGATACTCCTCACCTAAACTATAATTGTTATAGCAGCCATTTCTTAGCGACTAATATGAACAAAGCAATAATTTTCAAGATATCAAAACATAGAAAGTACATAGAACCAACAACACTGCAAAAGAATTACAGATGAGATTACCTGCACAGGACTAGCTGCCACCAGAAGTCCAGCAACACTCCCACCTACAACTCGACCATCAGGGCTGGCCAAAGAGACACTCATCCCCCCTGATCTACTTCTTGTTCCTTGAGTCTCAGTAGGCATGAAAGATCCCGACAGGGAAAGTATTTCAAAACGACCCTGGAACAGATCACGGGAGAATAATAATAAATAAAGCCAACATCTCAAATTCTTTCAAGCACCCAAAGTCCCAACCAATCATAAACTTCAGATCATTGTGCTCACTGTCACAATATAGTTAAACATTTTCTACTCTGGCTCATCCTATGATTAACAAACCAGCTAACTAGTATTGCTGAAAAGAAGCAGCTTAAATCTGAATGCTCGCACGGTTTCATTTCAAGTTGGTCTATATTTACAGAATATTATGTGAATGCCCATCAAATGCCAGTTTGACTCAATGCCAATTTCAACAGTTGCAATTGAAAACCATTATCAGCCGGGTTAAATTTGCTCTTAAATTTATGTAATATCAAGCTCAGCACAATCTTTGCTGGATGACATATGCCATGAAAGGCAGTAAGTATGAAACACAGAAAACTCATTAGATAAGCGCATTTGATTCATAATTGGTAGTGAACCTCATATGTCAAAGTACCCCCAGAAGAATCGGGTTGACGAAGTGTAACATTTGAAATGACTCCATTAGCAGACAGTATACAGATTGCCCGAGGTCCTTGCTGTGAAAATGATATAACCTTCATGGTTACATCCTGCAAGCAAGGAAATTTTTAAGTAAGGTGCCATGCAACTTATCCAGGATATGAAGTTGCAAATAAAACATAAAAGAAAATGAAAATTTTGTAGGGGATCCATTTGAGGCTATTCTGAGTCTTCTTTCATTTTTTATCCCTAACAGAATAAATATAAATGCATCATATGCTTTTCAATAGTTTTAGTGGTTTCGGGACAAACTTTTTGTATCCACATGATCAAGCAAATAGACTTGGCATATGAACGCAAATATTTTCAAATGTTAATCCATTATTACCTCGCCGGTATTAACAGTGATGACATGGGGAGTAAAATTTGTACCGACAGAATTAGCAGCCCACTCACCTACAAGTTAAAGATGAGACATGAGTGAACCGTAGTCATACTTAAAAGCAAATATATAATTTTGCACTCAGACAATTTATGAAATTCACACTAAACAACCAAAGAGCAAGCTCTTTTCAACGTGCATTAACTATTTCCTGGAATAAATGAGCTACCTTATAATACATTATTACGTGTGCACAATCTGTCGAAGACAATTTTAAGTACATAAATGCACCCGTTAAATTTTCATTTTCAAACTGGGTAACTTCTTAATACTTTTAAACAATTTCCGATCAAGTTACCGGAGTTAAAAGTTACCACTGATTTTTACTACTACTGTTTAATTAAAACTTCCATCTAATACTAGAACAACTTTCAACATAATAGATCTAAGAGTTATTCAGCGATTGTACATATAAGAATTAAATAGTAAAAAAAAAATATCGACGAGTTTAGAACTGGATAATGTACAACAAGCCAGCTTAAAGAACTTACTGAAGAAGAAGCACCATATGATATCATCTAAAAATAAAAGATCATTAATCATGTGTGCATGTTCATCCAAGTATTAGATGGAAGTGATTGGGATCATTATTGATCCAGTAATACCAGGGTATATACGAAAGAATCCGCAGCACACCAAAGTAGACTTAACTATCTATGCTGAAGGGAACTCTGTCAAGTAGCCTCATCACTAATAGGAGGGCTTAAAGGCACCTAGAAGTGTTGGACAGTAAAGCCACCAACCATAATAACAGTATCGAGCGACAAGCAGATGACACATACTCTTCTGACCAATGTTATCGGAAAGACTCAACAGGCCTAGACACGCACACAGCACACTCTCAAGAAATATTCTTTCCACTTTGACTTTGTAACATAATCTAGTACACTAAATGAAGAGGTAGGTAGGAAATGTGGTCCTGGCCATACAATATATACCCTCAATACCAAGAATCCAGATCCAACTCTTTTACAGTTGGAATCAAAATTTCACTTCCATAAGAAGCATCTCAAATCGAGGTCCTAGCTTGATGAAAAGCAACCATTACAAAAACTTAATATTGTTCAAATCAAGTAACAAATGATCCCAAAGGATCAAGGCAAAGTCCAATTTTAAGAACAACTTAATTTTTAACAAAGTAAGAACTAGATTATCGTCATTAGTATTCACAAAGGCTAAGCATGTGTTAGCTAAACTTAAACATTAAAACACATAACTTAAAGAAATAGCTTGACAAGGAAAAGTTAAAAAGATAAGAATCTACCTAAATTTTCCATCCCCATTTTCTTGTATTTCTTCTTCTCGTAACTACCAGGCCACACCTTACCAGGCTTTCCAGCTGAAAAATCCCCACCAGGCGGGGCTGAAGATGATATTGGCATTGGTGACAAAGGTCGTGCCAAAGACCCATCTGGCCCATACTTTCTTGGTCTACCCCTCTTCTTCTTTTCGGCTGTTCCACTTAATCCTACACTAACTGGTGATACACCCACAGCCTGTGAGCCATCAATCTGGCTAGGGTTTTCAGTTCTTGGTGCAACATGATATGTAGATGGAGCTTCTGCTCCTATCACTGTAACCCCCGAGCTTAAACCTTCTCTAGCTTCCATGCAAAAACAAACTGAAAAGTATATCTAAGAATAACCAAACCCTCAGCCAAATCTAGATTCTAATTCCAGCATCTGTAAGCATCAAATCAACCAAAGAAAAAGCAAATGAGAAACAAAAAGTTTTAACCCATGGAATTTAATTGACTTCAATAACAAAAAACTGCCGTTCAAAGTTGGCCAAAACTTTATAGATTCCAAAGAAAATGCATAAAAGATATCAAAATAGTAAAAAATATAGCATATTCAAACAAACAAAAAATTCACTAGCAATACATCATCCGAATATGTCTCTTCAACTGAAGCCATTTAGCACTTGACTTCAAACCAGTAAAAATAAGAAAAATAAGGAGGAAAGACAACACCTTTTTCCTAACTTCCATGTTACTTACAAATTTATCAGAGAATTTCTAACTGAGATCAAGACTAAGAACATGCTAATGATCACAAAAGAACAAACCTAGAAAGATCACAACCTAATAACCAACCAAGAACTAAAAACCCATGAGAAAAGATCTTGAAAAAGATAAACAAAACAAGTAACTTTTTCCATAACATCATACAACCGTTCTAGAAAGCTTTTTCACCAAAACAAAAAACAGTTACTTGAACCAGAAGCAGGCTCAAATTTCACCCAAAATAAGCGTAGAGATGCTGAAAGTTGAAGAAGGGACAAATCATCAGCCAACCTAAAAGATCATAACCTGTAGCTGCAACTCTAAGCACTTTTTTGAAGCTTTAGGTGTAACTGCTAATTCTAAGAGCTTTCCGCAGTAGCTGAGCTCAAAACCGTACTTGCCAAGCTTCTCTATTGCATCACTCACTCAACCAGACTGAAAAAGGATAAAACACACAAAAAACAATCGCTAAAAAGAAAAATCTGTTTGCTTCTCGAGAAAATACGCCATGATTTTCACTCTCCAGCTGTCGGGAAAATCGCTGGTCGGATTTTTCTGTTCTTGGTCTGAACAGAGAATGCCTTTTATTTGAGAAAGCCAAAAAAGAAAGTGAAATTAAAAAAAAATACCAAATGCAATAAAATACAAAGAGAATAACGATAAAAGAATACATATAAATAAAGAGGTAGATAAAAATAAAAATAAAAAATTAATTATTTGCTAATACCGATAAATAAGATTCATTTAAGAAAAATTTCACGTCCGTGAGGGTTTGAAATTAGGGTAGAAATGGTTAGGATAGTAATTTTAGCAAAAAGCGTGCGAAATAATGTAAAAAGAGTTAATAACCTTTAATTTAAAATTATATTTTTGCCACTTAAAGCTGCAAATATAGCATTCGCAGGACCGACCTTTTTCTTGCCGCTGACCAACCTTTTGTCCCTTTTTTCAAATAAAAGCCCATATCTTATAGATCGCCCTTGTTTTCAAGGTAAATTACAAATCAACCACTGTAGTAGACTGGTGCCACTCTTGATTAAAGGTTGAAAATGATATTTATATTCAATTATATAATTTATGTAATAATACATAATAAATATATATATATATATAATAAATTTACTTATATATAATAAAGTAAAAAAATTTAAATTTAATAATTATAATATTCAATAGAAATTATATTCATCTGAAGTTGGAAACGATACTCAGCAACTTTGTTAGAACCTGCCCTGGTTCTTGAATGATCTGCTTAGGTCCGACAAATCACGAGCTTTCAATGACCAGAATCTGATGATTCGTTTGGGATCTAAGTGACGACTACAGCACCTTTCCCTTTGGTGGGTAATGTTCTTTGCACACGTGGAAACAAGATGGGATATTTTCATTTCAATGTCTTAGGCTTAAATTTCCTTCCGGTCATTCTGGCCATTACTTGGGTGGCGTCGAAGCCACCACATGAGAATCGGGTCAAAGTTAACACGAACGGTACCTTTCATCTTGGGCGTAGTCTCGTTTCTACTAGAGGCCTTATTCGCAACTATCATGGTCAGTAGTGTGGAGGTTTTCTTCAGCAAATTGACAGCGGCTCCTCTGTCCTTGTCGAATTCTGGGGCGTCTACTTGGGGCTCATTCTGGCATGGTCCCTCGGCTACCGCCGTGTCATCTTAGAAGTGAATTCCCTGGAAGTTACCAATCTCCTCTCGTCTTCTTCTTCCGCTATTGATATTCCTCATTTTTTGCTGTCAGGAATCAGAGATCTTCTATTGCGAGATTGGGAGGTGCAACTCACGCACGTGTTCTGTGAAGAAAACCAATGCGTGGATCACCTGGCACACCTTGCAGTGATGGCGAGCCCAGGCACCCACGTACTTCGGAACCCTCCGATTCTCTCTCTGGCGCTGCTGCATCAGGACCGACTTGTTACGACGTATTGCCGTGCCATGGTTTAGTTAGTTTCTTTTGGTTTTGTCTTCCATTGTAAAAAAAAAAAAATATTTCGTGATTAAAAAAATATAGTGTATGTAACAATTATATGGGAATATTATAAATGTAACATTTACATGAATAAGGTTAGAACTATGTCTAAATTTTATGTTCATGTCGGATTTGCCCTTAATTTCAATGAACTTACGGCTCTCAGCTTGAAATCGAGTGCGATCAAATTTACGCAACCTAAAATTTATTTAGATTCGGACTACCTACTTGTTTGGTTGAAGTTTTTTAGAGTGAATAAACAATTTTTTCACTACAAAAACTTTTTTAAGAAAAATTACTGTTTGACTATAAAATGAAAAACCATTTTTTTAAAGTTGATATAGCTTTGTTGATAGCTAAAATATAACTTTTTAAGAAGTTCAAATTTGAAATTCATAAAAAAAACACTGTTTTAGGTAGATTTTTCGTATCAATTAATGAGCTTATTTTTACTCCATTTTTGTCCTTATATTTTACACATAATTTTCACAATATCCATAAATTCATCTTCACGTTTATTTTGATATTTATATAATATTAATTGACTTTTTATATATTTTAATATTTATTTTTAATATTAGTTTTACTTATGTTATAATCATATAAAAGATTTGGTTATATATATTTTCAGCTATGTTTCGTATAGTTTAAAATTATATAATAATTAATATATTGTACTTGTTTAATATGCTTTAAATAATTTTTATATGCATAAATAATTTTTATTATAAAATAAAATATAGATCAAATAAATAAAAATATTTTTATTTTTATGTTGTCAAACAGTCTATTATATGAAGCTCTTTCAAAAAAAATTATTTTTAACTAATAGTAAAAAAAATTTAGAAAAGCTTTTTTAAGAAATCAGTTAACAGTCAACTGATTTCTTGAAAAAGTTTTTTTTAATTCTACTAATATAAGCTCATCTAAACTGACACCAAGTTTTACTAAATATATTTTAAATTTTAAAAATTTAAAAATAAGATCATTTTATTTAAAAAAAAATTGAGCTTTGAGCTTTGAGGTGAGTTGATAACTTGAATTCAAGTATAATCTTAAGTCTAAATTTTTTAAATAATTTATGAGTCGGATCCACATTTGGACCATTTTAGATCAAGCTCCTTGACTGCAAGCTAAGTCAAATAATTATTTTAGTCTTCTACATCCCACATTTTAGAGACCTTTAAATATCTTTAATAAATTTACCTAAATTTGTTCTCTAAAGAAAATTAACATGGATTTATTTATTATCAATTAATGGAATGGAGTCTATTAAATAATTTGTTTAAAAATGTAATTAAACAAATTAAATTCACCACAGAGAATTTAAGTTTATGAAATAATTTACTTGAAATGGGCAATAAAAGAATTATAATATTTTAATCATATTTGTTTAAATACGATTAGAGATGACAATGAATCCACTCATAAGTTAAGATTTAAGTGTTTTTAATGGACCGATCAATAAGTCAGGTCAAGGCTCAAATTGACCTTACACCTAATTATTCTAAAAAAATGATGTCATTTTATTTAAAAAAGTTAAGCTTAAGCCAAATTTAAGTCTTAAAAAAAGACGTCATTTTACACTTTTAATTTTAAAGAAATCAGCAGGCTGATTCATTGACATCCTTGGAAACATTATAATTTAGATTTAAAAATTATACAAAAGATTTAATAAAAATTAAATAATAATCTTTATATTTTTTAAAATTTTATTTTTTTATGAAATTTTGTGATTACCTTTTAAGATTCACTTTTTATATAGGATATCGCAATCTATCTTTTTAAAAATGTTAATGATTTCTTCAAGATTCGTTCACAATTCACAATCTAAAGCTTATCATTTTTTTCAAATATAGAATAGAACTACAAACTTATTAAAATCTGTCCATTATTGATGATTTTGTCGTGGACCTTGCTCTTCACCCTCGTCGTTTCACCTTGTTCTTTTAAGTTAGTAGAATAGTTCGAATTCGCCGAAAGTCAAACTAAAAATCATTTTAAAAATTTTCAATTAAATTTTGATTAACTAAAATCAATACTTGTTTTAAATTATTGGTTAAATAATTTAATTCAACTGTTTCGACCACTTCAACCAAATTCTAACATTTTAATTAGATTTATTTTAATAAATTTTATTATTAAAATTGATTAATTTATTAACTAATCAATTTTATATCATTTTTTTATATTTTACAAAGAGTTTGTATACGTAACTCGAGGTTGTAACATTCTGATCATAAAAGAATAATTTTATCAGTTGGTCAAATACTCACCTTTTCAAATTAATCAATTTTTATAAATTAGAATAAAATAATTAGGTTTTATTTGACAATTTTATTTTTAATTAATTTTTAATCTCTTATGTGTGTAAAAATAACAGCTTTTAATTATATTTTAAATTATTTAATTTTATTTAATCTTTAATTGATATTATAGTTGATTTGATAACGGTTGAACTTTTAAATTTTAAACCGGTATTTTAATGAATTTTCTTTCATGACAACGACCCAATTTAATAGGTTGTTATCTCTATATGGTATTTTGATATCACTTATAAAATTTTAAATTTAAATTAATTCAGCAATAATTATAATTAAAATTAGGAGACTATGAAGTTTGACAACAATTAATCAAAAACCCACTCATAAATTTTTTATAGACATTATAAGGAATTTATGCCTCTTTTCTTCTTTTTAATACTAATACGAGCTTTGACTTGACTTTTTGTACCAGATATATCGTAATAATACTTCGATGTCCGTAGGAAAATGAAAGCATAGTTACATTATTGCATGATAAGAAGTTGACAATCGTTGAAGTACAACGTATGTGACTGCCCATGTAGAGGTCAATTTATATTTGACAATCAGGTGAAGAATCACGTCGGCCGACTAGAAAGCCATAAATCCAAAATGTTCGAATTAGGCTTGGCCCAACTCGAAGTCAACGATTTAGGCCTAAGTTGATTGACAGTTTGGTCGGGCCTATAGTCTGAATTTTTGGGCCTGATAAGTAATATAAAAAATAATATCATTTTTAATAATTTTTTGAAAAATAATAAATTCCGAACGTCTCCCTTATTCAAACTCTTTCTTACTCGATTAGGCGGTGCTAGAGTTCAAGATTTTATAGGTCTCGTTGCCATTCATAGATCGAATACATAAAGTAGTGTTTTGAGGGAGAAATTAGGGAGGTTTTTTCCCTGCATCTTTTTTTTTATATTTTTCAAATCTTATATTTTACATTTGGTTTAAATATTTAATATGTAGTAGTTTTTTCTTACTTATTTAACATAAATATTTACTTACTTAGCTTAAATATTTTATTGTAATGATTTTTTAATTTTTTAATTTACTTTTTATTTGTGTATTTATTTACTCATTTTATCTTTTAGTTTTTTATCTTGTTTTATATCTGTACATTTTTATTTTTATTTTATTAATATTATTATCTTTTATATGTATGTGTTAAGATATATTATATATATCTTTTGTTTAATTTTGGCATCTTATTTATTATTTGGACATATAAGATATTAAGTGGGATAAGTGAAGAAGATAAGCTTGTTGGATTATTGGTATAATGATTTAAAAGGTGATAGAACTCTATCTTAAGTTGGGGTGGTGTATTACGTGGAGTCAAGTTTACTGCTTGTTGTTGTTGATAGAAGAATAACAAAGGAAGTTGTTTTTGCATTGACTGTGTAGATAAAAAGGATAAAAAGATAAGGGGACTTTGTTTTTCTAGTTATGATCATGGATATTTTTATCAATGACAGAGGTGGATTCGTTGTGGTCTTAATCTACGATGTAGTGAGCATAACTTTATTTCTATAAAATATATAGATAAAGTGTATGTGCTATGGGGATTGAGTGCATCATCATCCACACGTTTTTCAAATTTCGCTAATGAAACTATGGTGGTAGGCTTGCTTTGCTTCTGATGGGTGTAAATTAAAGATTGAAGAATATACAACAGAAGAAGGAATTTGTTTTATGAGTGGGTTGATGTGGGGTTACATGTGCATGAAATATTATTGATAAGTGAAGCTGTGATTTCTGTAGAAGATTTTATGACTTGATTACGAGTTTTATGTGAATCAGCGCATTGTTGTTGCGACGATTTTCAGATCTATTTCAGTGGAGCAGAATTCATCGTGAAGTTGTTTTTTTTCTATCTCAAGTGTACCTAGTTTTTGTTCTTTGTTATTTTATTCACTAGAGTTATTGGTTCATTGTTTTTTCGTTAAAAGATTGATTGAGAAAATCCTCTGCAGAGGTTAGTACGAGACAGTCGTACTATTAGGTGTGAAATTCTTTTATGAAAAGTGGGGTTGAGAGATGGTGCCAAAAGTTTAGTGGTGTCGACTCAGTAAAGGCTTGGGTAAATCTATTGTATTTTAGTGACAGTGACGAAGTTGGGTGAGGGTCCCGCAAGCATAGGCAAGGTGTGTTGAACTACGTTACCAAATTTTTTATGTTGATTTTTTTTTGTTTTCTTAATTTTTTTAATTTTTTTGTCAAAAACGAACCGGAAAGCTTGCGAAACAATTACCCCAACAGTTTTTCAATTGATATTAGAGCAATGTCACTGATTCAGAACTTGGTAACAAGTTGGTGCAGATCCTAGTTTCGCAAACATGGTCATAATAAAAGGAGCATCGATTATCAAGCCACTGCTATTGGATGGATCTAACTATCTTGCATGGAAATCACGGATGAAAGTCTTCATTCAAGCTCAAGGCACGAGAGCTTGGCATTCGGTAGTACATAGGTGAACACATCCAATAATCACTTATTCTAAAGGAGATGCAATTCAAAAAGATCCATCTAAATGGACAAGAGCAGAAGAAGAAAGTTCGCTTGGAAATTCACAAGCAATGCTTTCGATTTTCAACTCTGTTGATGAAGGGCGTTTCTCAATGATACCAGCTTGTGAATCGACTAAAGAAGCATGGGATATGTTGCAGACTATTCATGAAGGATCTAAATTTATGATAGTATCAAAACTACAGATGTTAGCTGCGAGGTTTGAAGAACTGAAGATGGATGAAAATGAAACTATTAGAGACTTTCATGAAAGATTGCACGATATAGCGAATCAGGCACATCAACTTTGAAAAAATATTCCAATCTAAAACTAATCAAGAAAACGTTGAGATCACTACCTACAAGATTTATTCCGAAAATTGCAGTAATCGAGAAGGCTCATGACATCAATGATTTATCACTAGAGAAGGTAATTATAATTCTTACAAATTTTGAAATGAGTTTGTTGAGGGACAATCCAGAGAAGAAGAAAGGATTAGCATTGTAAGCCGAGATTGATAAATTAGTGAATGAATTAGAAGACGAATCCGATGAGAATGAGGATGTGGAGCTATTAACATTAGAGTTTAGTAAGTGGCTAAAAAGAGTGAAAAAGGACATATATGAGTTTAGACAAAATGGCGGGAGCTCATCGAACCACAACCTGAAACAAGCCAAAACTCAAAAGGGATAAAGAAAAGTAAAGAGAATTCAATGCCTTAAGTGTCAAGACTTCGGACATGTTCAAGCGGAGTGTGCTAATACCATAAAGAAGAGAAAAGAAAAATCCTGTACAAGCATCTGGAGTGATAACGAATCCAGAAGTGAAGAAGAAATAGCGAATGGTGCTACATTGGTTGTCTTACATAGCAAAAGTCCAGTTACTTGCTTAATAGTAACTAAAAAGGAAGTAAATACAGATCGAAAAGAGGAAAAATAAAAAAAATTTCAAAAACAACTCATCTCAAGACCTATTATCAGATTATGACAGTGATAGAAGTAGCCTAGATGACAAAAAGGGGAATGTTTAGGCTTATGAATTAATGTACGAAAATGGGTGAAAATATGTAGAAAGAATGAAAGATTGAAGTAAGAGAATCTCTCCATGAAGAACACCATCTAAGAGTTATAAAAGAAATTGGCGTTGACATCAGATGAGCTTGGTGAAGCTAGAATGAAATTGGTAAGTAATGAAAAGAGATTGAGAATGTTGAATGGAGGCACAGAAAAACTAGAAAAGTTAATAAAAATTGGTAAGGTTCAAGGATATCTTCAAGGCATTGGCTATAAAGATGAATGCTCTAAAGTGAATGAGGAGAAAAATAATATATCCAGATATGTCCGAGAAGAAGAAACATAAAGAAAGAATCGAAGATTTGTAACGACGTGTCATTTTTGTGGAGTTATCAGGCATATAAGGTCGAGATGCTACAAGATGTTACAATTGATGTTTCAAAGAGGTCAAAACTGAACATCTAGACACTCTCCATTAAATTTCCAGCAACTTCCCATAGTATCGAAGCAAGCTTGGATTAGAAAGGGTCAAGTACAAGTACAAAAACACAGTGAAGGAAAAACAAAAAATATACAGATTCACAGTTAGTTACTGTTTGTGAAGTAACTGATCAAACAAAAGACAAGTCAATTACTTCTGAATAAGAAATCGATGACCGAGATAATGTGACGAGGAATAAGCCCAAGTTTGAGATTCTTCAAGGGGCACATGAACAATGCGCTTTACATTTTTGAAGTATTTTTTGTGATGTTAAAAACAAAAAAAACAAAACAAAAAAAGGAAAGATTTTTTAGTTCTTTAGTTTTAAGTTGCTATTGTTGTCCCATCATTTTAATAATTTGCATTGTGATTTCTATTTGGCTTTACCGAAGACTGCTTAGCTCTCTCATCTGTATGAATCTCTCTTAGGTATCTCTCTACCTTTCGAGCATATCTCTTAGTATTTTGAAAGGTGGTTTTTTGTGTGCTTATAATTCTTTCATTGCATCTAATGATGATTATTATGATTATGTTTATTATTCAAAGGACGAGGCATCAGATTGTTTATCGTGAATGTTTCATTCAGGGGGAGATTTAAAGGTATATATTTGAGTATTTGAATATTTGTCTTACTTTTGGCATCTTTTTGTTAAAAGGGAGAGAAATTTGAATGATTGGATAAACTTGATGTTCTTTGAAACTTGATGTTTAATTAAGAGGGAGCATTGTAAATTTGACATCTTATTTATTATTTGGACATATAAGATATTAAGTGGGAGATGTGAAAAAGATAAGTTTTTTGGATTTTTGGGATAATGGTTTAAAAGGTGATAGATGTAGCACCCCACTCCCGCCAAGACCCGAACCCGATATCGACGGTGATATCCGAGCTCGTGACCCGCGAGGGTGGCGTACTAGAACAGTTACTACAATTCAAAACTTTGAAATCATTTGTCTTTTTACAAAATTACTCACACACTTAAACAGTAGGGCCCACTGAACAAAATCACTAATCTGCATATCTTGCGGAAATTCAATACATATAAGACATCACTACACTAATATAGACGTGAACTGATCCCGACATCGAACTCTGACTTGCTTGCGGTAATCATACTCTCGTTTGTCCAACGGGGTACTCTTCGATCCCTGAAAAATAATTGCAATGTTGGGTGAGTTTGC
>JANTNU010000004.1:1872797-1883005 GCA_024752395.1 Erythroxylum havanense
CTCACTAAACCATATCTAACACTTTAGCTCAAAATTCACAATTTCACTTATCACTTAATTCTCAATAACTCATATCATACAATTTCTCAAAATTCACTATTCAACACATAATAACAATTAAATGCTGGAATAATCATGAATGCATGTCGCTATGTATGCATGTGCAATTAATCTCATTTATCATTTATGCAGAATCACTATACGTGCAACTCAATTTTGAATGCACTCACTGTTCACTCATCCTAATTACCGATATGCCCTCACATTGGTAACGGGATGTTACAATAGAACTCTATCTTAAGTTAGGGTGGTGTATTACATGGAGTCAAGGTTTACTGCTTATTATTGTTAGAAGAATAACAAAGGAAGTTCTTTTTGCATACATTGTGGGGATAAAAAGATATGGGGATTTTGTTTTTCTAGTTAGGATCGTGGATATTTTTATCAATGGCAGAGGTGGATTCGTTGTGGTCTTGATATACGGTGTAGTGGGCATAACTTTCTTTTGTAGAAAATATATAGATAAAATCTATGTGCTGTGAAGATTGAGTGCATCATCTTCCACGTTTTTTTCAAATTTCGCTATTGAAACTATGATGGTAGGCTTGCTTTGCTTCTAGTGGGTGTAAATTAAAGATTGAAGAATATACAACAGAAGAAGGAATTTGTTTTATGAGTGGTTGCTGTGGGGTTACATGTGCGTGAAATATTATTCATAAGTGAAGCTGTGATTTCTGCAGAAGTTTTTGTGACTTGATTATGAGTTCTACGTAAATCAACTCATTGTTGTTGTGACGACTTCTAGATCTATTTCAGTGGAGCGAAACTTATTGGAAAGTTATTCTTTTTTTATCTCAAGTGTATATAGTTTTCGTTATTTGTTATTTTAATCACTTGAGTTATTTGTCTATTATTCTTGTGTTCAAAGATTGATTAAAAAAATCATTTGTTAAGGTTAGTACGAAGCGATCGTACTATTGGGTGTGAAATTCTTTCACAGGAAGTGAAGTTAAGAGATAATGTCAATGGTTGAGTAGTGTCAGCTCAGTAAAACGTTGAGGAAATCTATTATATTTCAGTGAAAGTGATTAAACTGGATGAGGGCCTCGCTGACGAAGACAAGGTGTGCTGAACTACGTTACCAAATTTTCGGTATTGATTTATTTTTTGGTTCTCTTAAATTTTTTAATTTTTTTGTTTGTCAAAAAAGAATCGGAAAGTTTGCAAAACAATTACCCCTACGATTTTTCAGTATGTTTACTTTTATTTATTATTTAATATATATATTTTTAAGTGGATCTATTACAAACATTTTTTTATTGATTAGTAAAGCTACGTATTACTATAGCTCAGCTCTGCCTAATTTTCATCTACAGGCGTGTTAGGGCATGTTTTAGTTTTAGGTTCTGTTTGGTTGTTGTCTGGTTAAGTTGACTAATTCAACCCAACTAGCAAATTTGTGAAAAGTTGTTTATGTGTAGCATTTTGGATAAACAATTGGATTAGTTGCTTGGTGATTACTATTATACTCTTACTTTTTCACTGCTCTTTGCTATATTTATGTTGTTTTGAAGTATTGATTATCATGGTGATTAGCCACTCATCGTAGTCAAGCCAGTGACGGAACCAATAATTTAAGATAAGAGGACTCAAATATTTAAGTTTTTTTAAATCTTGGGGGGCCAATGTACCACTGATCTCCAAATAACTCCATCCCTATATACATATATATAAATATATATAATATTTTTCAAAATCTTGGGGGGCCCCAGTGGTGGCTACGTCCCTGAGTCAAGCCCTCTTTTAGTATCTCTTCTTTCCTCACTTATCTGAATAGCTGAACACGTCCCGTTGAGTAATATCCATCTCCATTGTGATAGCAGCTTTGCAATTAAACTTTCTAAAAACTCAGTTATGCATGGTCATAATAAACACATAGATGTGGAGTTTGTGCATTGTGGCATGTAGGAACAAGTGGCTGATAAAGCTTCTTCATTTGTCTCCAGTACTCTCTGCATGGGGTAAAAGCTACATTTTTATGACCATAAGATAAGATACTCATACAAAATACACAGCCTTGTAGCAAAGATGGAGTTAAGATTTTTCATCACTTTTTTTACAAGTTCTGCCGAAGAAATAACAACGTAAAATCAGGAATTGCATCGTGATTAACCAGTCACGGGGGTGACTTAATAAATAAAACATGCATCACGTTAGTTAACAATAAGTGTTTATACAATGAGGATGAGTATTTTTCTAAAATGTGAACATGGATTTTTGGGTATGCCGTATGTGTTGTTCTGCATATTTGATGATCAATATATTATAAGATGTTTTTGAAATGATTTTCAAGTTAGAAAAATCATTGAAAGTGTGTATAGGGAGAGTGCAGAAAATTATGAAAAGTTGTTATGTGTATATTCTGTTTTCATAGTTTCTGTGTGAATTTTTGAATGTTTTTATAAATGAAAAAAAAAGAGTTTTGAGTTAAGGAAAAGATGTTAGATGATGTCTGGATATGAGAAAGATAAATTTCAGAGAAAAAAAATTGATGAATGAGCAAAAAATAAGAATGTAGTAGAAAAATGAAGAAAAGTACACGAGACGTGAAGAACATGTGTGATTTTTTTGTTTTAATGTTTATGTTTTAATTTAGATTTTTGGAATTGGTTGTGAATGTGTTGAGTTGAATGAAGTTGAAAATGGAGGTTGAAATAAGCTAGAAATAGAAGAATTAAGAAAAAGAGAGGAAGAAGAAGAGAAATTAGAGGTATCGGTAGAAGGAAGAAGGAAGGATGTTGCGATTGTGCTTCTTCTGTTGAGTTCAAAAGCATGATGGCGACTCTTCTATTGAGTTCAGGCAAGATCGCGACATTGATGACTACCAATAAGACATGTTTCTTTGTCTACACCAAAAATTATAACTATCTGAAATGAATTGGTTGATGAATTTAAGATGAGTTATTATTATTATTATTATTATTAGGGTTATAAGCTTAATTTTTTTAGAATTTAATATCTAAAATTTAATTTTTTTAAATATTGAATAAAATACTAAGATATATAATATTCATATCTTTAAATCATGTCTTTATAAGTTATTTTACACATAAATAGTTAATATTAAACAGTTAATTTTACCAAACATCAAATAACAAACAACTAATATGATTAGCTGGTCAAATCAGCTGATATAATCAATTATCAACTAACAATTAATACAATTTGCTGATTGTCAAATAGGACCTTAGAGTTTAACATTTTAGTATAGATCCTGAAATGATGGAATTGTTTAAACACCAAAATTAAAAAATTAAAATAAACTTAAGAGTTTGATGAAACTTCAAAGCTTTGGATCAAATCTAAATTTAATTAAAATGTAAACTAAAATTGAATTTATTTAAAAGATTTCAAATCTAATGAATCAATTAAGTGCTGACGAATGAGTTCTAGTGGCTGGGTGGGTGGGTGGTTACAACTTGTCCGACGTTATAGTTCCTCAGTCTCCCAAGTGCAAGTGTAGGACACGTGTCCTCAGAATTGTCGGCGGTCCCACACTTGATGGATTTGAAGAAAGTAAACTACCGTTTTCTTTGTATATCTGGAGTCTCTTGTCCTCATCCTAACGTATTCAATCCACCAAACATCCCTTTTACAAGCGTGTATAGAATATCTGTTGACTATAGAAAAGCGAAATTGGTTTTATTATTTAATTTTGAGTTATTAATTTATTAAATAATAATTTTTGATTATTATCATCACGTCCAAAATCAAAGTCTCATATTAAGTAAAATTTGAAAAAGTTTAATAATACACGATCTTACTTTATTATAGTAATTATTTCAGGTATATACATAAACTTGTAAAGCATTTGGTACATATTTCAGGTATATACATTTTTCATTTATCGAAAATTTTATATAAAAATTTTAAACTCTTGTTTTAGATTTTAATTAAAAATAATGATAAAATATACATCACATTATATTTGTACCAATTAAATGTCACTTATGTGATTAATAAAGATGACAAACCAACTTGAACTTGGTCGACCCAAATTCAACAGTTCAGATTTAGGTTGACTTGATCTCAAGCTAGGTTTTGATGTTTTTTTAAAATATTTTAAAAAAGACATTAAAGTCTAACCTATTGTTACTTTAGTATTGAAAAATTAAATTGAAATATTAATAATTTATTAGAAATTATTAATTTAGACTAAATTTAATTAATTTAAATAAATTTAAAAGTTAAGTCAAATGACGATATTAATAATATTTAATTAATTTAAGTTTAATATTTATATTATATATCTTTTATCGTTACTTTTTAATAAAATTTAAAATCTTTAAATCGAGTTCCAAATAACACTTTGGCTCAACTTTCGGTGCTTGTTTGATTTTGTGACGTGCGATTGATGGGGGAAAAGAAGAAAAAGAAAAAGAAATATTTGTGCTTACAGAAACAGTGGAATCCATAAAAATATAAAACCAAAGCAATGCTTCACAACCTTAACCTTTATGTCTAAAACCCCACATTTGGCCTTATACGGCGATAAAATAAGTACTTACGAGAGGGATTAAATTGACAAAAACACACTTGCTTGCTTTTGCAAACTACCAACCAAGCCACTCCTCAGGATTCAGGCCTGGAAATTAATGTATTATAGTAGTATTAGCTTCTTTCACAGAAATTGTCAAGTCAATTTCGATTGACTCTGCAGTGACCAGTGATCTCAAAAGGGCAGATTCAAAGTTCATGCCGGATATGTCTGCACTCACCTAGCACAGACAAAACCAGCTCTAAGCTCTTCGAACGAGTACTCCACTTGTTCCATGATGTTTTTCACGATTTTGGAACTGGAGGAAACGTATGGAGTAGCTGGTGTCGTGACCATCAGCATAGGAGCCGAAACTGTTGAAGGGGTTTTTGGTACCGGAAATGGCAGGGTCTTAGGAGTTCTGTTTTCTTCATCTAACACAGTAATGGGTCTCTCGGGTGTCCTGTATGGCGACTTGTTGCATGAGACTCGTGTACCTGACTTGCCAATTACAGCATTTTTTTGATCTTGTAGACACTTAGCTACGTTGGCCTGGGAGGACACTGTTAAAGGAACAGGAGATAGGGGCTTTCGTATCAGATGTGGCTCCTTTTTGAGCGCCTTCACAGCAGTGGAAAACTTCTTCTTTGCTAAATGGTCAGCAGTTTCAGAGTTTCTCCTGCCTAAAACAAAAGTGAAACCGAGAACTGAATTTAAAAACGATGAGGTAAATAAAGTTTCAACAACCAAGATATTTTCAAATGCCATTATCCTGCGCTAATCGTGTAAGTTTTGTTCGTAAGAGAGAAGAAACGAAGGTTGGTTAAAATCAAATGCATGTATCTGTACCAGAGGACTGAGATGTGAAGCCACCATGAAGCTGATTATTTTTCAGAAGATCAACCTTTCTGTCCAACTTAACCTGTGGAGTTGATTTTTCAACTTTCAGGTTCCGAAGCACTGCTCCACCGAGGGAGAGCTTTCTGTCATTTGCTGCTACTGTTGAAATTCTGGAAATCTTATTCCCACACGGACTCGGTTTTGATCCAAATAGAGCCTCCTGCTCTGCTATCATTTGTACCTGCAGTCTCTTCTGATCCTAAAAGAATTAAATAATCGAGGAAAAGGTAAGAAAGAACATGCCTCACGAACTCAATCGCCACTTTGAAATTACAGATGCAATTAACATAATCCTCATACCCTTTGCTTTAGTCTTGCCTGCTCTTTTGCTCGCCTAATCTTGCTATACTCTTCGAGTCTAACCAGGAGTTGCTCCTGTGCAACATGAAATCATGAGACTGGTAATTGGAAGAAAGTTCCAAAATGGCAGTAAGACAAATCAAGTGCTTACCCCATCATATAGGAAAGGATTTCCTCTTTCTTTCTCCCATGTTCTTATTTTAGAAGATAAGGCTTCCACCATTGCTGCTCCACCAACAGATAAAACCAAGAGATCAAAGAAATATCAACTACTTGCCAGTGACAATCACTACGTGAGAGCATATCAATTATGATTAGGTTTACTAAGTTGCTCAGAGAAGAGAAAGGAAAAGGAAAACTTCCTTTGTTTGGTTCAGGGAAGGGTGGTGCGTGAAGGAAACTTTTCTTTGATATTATTGGAAAGCCATTAAACATGACTAATTTGAACTATGTAATTTCTAAACATGACTAATTTGAACTATGTAATTTCAAGTTAAAAATGGTGGAGCTTCTCCAACATATTTGGAAGATTAAGGGTAAGACCATTAGGTGAAAGCTTTTTGGGAATCTGCACGGTGATAATATCTTACCAGGAATTTTGTTAACCATTGCACGAGCTCTCTCAGCACGTTTCAAGATCAGATGTGCACCCCTTCCAGCATTATAGCGATTTTCATCCTATAAGAATCACATGTAACGAGATTCAGGTGTAGAGTGAAGTATCAATGTAAAACTATAACGGCAGCAGAATTTCCGTACACTATTGTATTCCTCGAGCCAACGCTCTTCTTCGCAAGCGGCTAACCACTTCTCCACCTTCTCAAGAACTTCCTTCCTGGAAAAGATTTCAGCTTTAACTTCTGCAATCTCAAACTCGATCCGTTCCAACATTAGCATCGGGTCCAAAGGTTCTGGAAAATGAAAGGAGCTAGACAATGATGATTTGTACAAAAATGCAATCTGCATGGCATTGTAGGTAATTGATTATCTCATGCATTTAACGGATTACGGACATAAGACAATGACGAAAAGTGTACAGACACGTAGACGCACACAAACATGTGTGTGTATTTGCAGTGAAAACACTCACTGGACTCTAGTTCTTCGATGGAATATTTGGCTCTGATAAGAGCTTCCGTGGCTATGTGTGTTTTCCTGCACATGTTCTCTAGTTCCACCCTCCTCTTCAGTACAAGTTCTTTCACTTTGCTAGATTTCAGCTGCTCAAGCCTCGCCACTTCCTCCTCAACCTGAGAAAGAAAATTGTTGGATAGAAATTCCAGGAGTCACTTGTCAATTCTATCTGTTAAGTACAAAACTTCCTGTGGTTGAACTCACTTGTTTAATCATGTCCGCTGAAAGAACATTATACTCATTAATTTCAGTCTCTGAAGCAGCAGAATAACTGACGAGAGTCTGAAACCTCTGTTGTTCCTGTACTGGAGTATCCATCAACTTCCAAAGCTCCAACATTACAGTTACAAGATCTTGAAGCTGGTCCAGATCATGCAATTAGAAGCCCCAAACAGCTAGAAAAAAAGAATTATTTCAGATGAAATACATAAAGATTTTCTTTGGCTTGAATACTGACCTTGTGCGTTCTCTGTATCTTAACCTCTTTCAGTCTCTGTATTACCACAATCAACACCTTCATTGTATCATCACGTATATCTTTAATCACAGAATCGTCCAACGTTGGATGGATCTTGCGAATTGTGTGCTTGAAATCTATTCCAAGTACCACACACAAGGATTTGATCGTGTCCAAGTAGCTGGTTATCTCCTTCAGGCGATTGTTCTGTCGGCATTTCACATCAAAATCGATCCAAAAATATCACAAAATCAACAAAACTAACCAAATATGTACCACAAACACACAATGGTATATTAACCATTTGCACTTTCTTCATAAAAGAAACGCAATGAAGAAGGTTAAAGCAAACCTTTTCCTGTTGAAGCTCTTCCAAATTCTGTTCCAATTCTTCTAGTTTTTCACTAGACAGGTCATTCTCATCCACAGCCATCTTATACGGACTATCTCTTGCAGACCCAAAAATCTCAGTCCAAATACGCTCTAACCTCTCTGCAACATCAACAAATTGCTTTCTTCTCTCGGCTTTCCTCTTCCGCATTTCCTCTAGTCGCGGAACGACTCTACTAAATTCTTCCTTCAAGCTCCGGCTAACATGTTCAACATCCTTAAAAACAAAAAACTGTAAGGATAGCCGATGCACAAATGGAAGTGCAAAGGATAGCCCAAATGGAAGTGCAAAATTCACAAACTCATTGACAATGACTTACATTCGACGTTTTCTCGCCTAATGAGCAGTGAATTTTCTCGATTTCATTTTTAGCAAGTTCAATAGACTGTTCTAATTCAGATTTGCACCTCCTCGCATCATCAACTCTTCTTCTGTAAATCTCCAGACACTCTTGTTCGATTTCGAACAACATCTTATCCCTTTGAATATCAATCTCTCCTACTTCGTCCCATATTTTCTGATTCCAACAACAATTAACATCATACCGAAATTCACGGAAAACTAGACACATAAATACATCGCAAACTGAACAATACAGATACAGACAAAACCTGCAATTCCAATAACAAGAACCCGCATGCTGTTTCTACACTCTGGTCAGGGTAATTATTCATGGTGGACGATAAACTACAACATCGAATAGGCAAGTTTAAAGGTAAGAAACCAAAATAAAAAAAAAAAATCGTTAAAAATGTGATTGTGTACAGAAAAAAGAAAAACACTCATGACAAATCAGATAGCAAGTAAAGTCGGTTAAAACCTGACGAAGGCCTCTTGATCAACCGACAACAACCGACTTTTGTTGTCTGAAAGCGTCGACTGAGATCGTGAACTTGAGTTTGAAATTTAGAGAATGGATTTGTGCGTTTTACGGCTTTGAATTTGAGTAATTTTGAGAGGGAAAATGAAAGGAAAGATGAAAAGAGAAATCTATTATGGGAATGGAGCGGGAGGAGCCGTTATGTTTGGGAAAAGGGAGTTTTGCTTGATCTCGACGCGTCATCATTGCCAAAGCGATGTACTGTCTACGTGGCAATATCGGGAGCGTCTTGAAGAATTTTTATACCATTTATATTGAAAAACAAAGAGATAGAGTGAATTAATTTGGTGCTTTTATTAGAATAACTTTATATAATACAAAATAATTAAAGCGATAAAATAAAAGATTTGAAGATTAAAAAATTCAACCAATATTAAATTATTATAAAATTAATTTAAGATTAAATAAAATTTAAATTTTAAAATATAATTAAAACAAATTGTCTTTACTCATCAAAAATTGAAATAGAAATAAAAAAGTTATTGTTAAATAAATAAATAAATAAATTTAATTTTGTTTATAAGAATTTATTAATTACTAAAATTTGATCAATTAATTAAATAAATTGATCAATATTTAGTAATAAAAATTATTAAAATAAATCAAATAAAAAAGCTAAAACTTAAACTGAAAATTTGAACAGTTTAAAGTTTTTACAATCAAACTATCACTAATTTGTTGACGTTAATAGTAAGTGGACTAATGACCACCATAAACTCTCATTATAAATTGTATAGAGGTGGATTAGGATTAATTTTGTTTTTAGAAAATTAGGTAAGTGATTTTCATATCTTGGTGCCAATTTTGGAACCTTTAAATAATTTTACATATTTGACAATAGATTTGGAAGAAATAAATAACATTAATGTTATATTTTTAGTAGGGATGAAAATGGGTAACCCATTAGTCTGTCCACCAATTTTTTTAAAATAATTTTTTTAAAATTAAATGTATAAAATAACATTTTTTTAATTGTGTTATGGTTTGTTGTTTTTGCTTAGAAAAATTCGACTTTAGACTTTGGGCTAGTATGGGGGTTGGGCTTAGCACATGAATATAGACTCATGGGTCGTCCGATTGACATTTCTAATTTTTAGTATAAGATTTAAATTTTATTAAAATGTCAAATTTAAATGACTATCCTAAGATTTTATTTTTGTATTAATTTAATTTATGCTGTAATGTTAATCTTTTCAATGTTTTGTATTACATAATTTTATATATTTAATAATACGAACTTATTGATATTCTGTATTGTTACTAATTTGGATTACATATGAATCTATCGAAAATAACATTTCAATCATATAGAAATAAGGTTGTGTACTATTGAGCTTTCATAAATTACGAATTTCAACCTAACTTTCATTAGGTGGCCTTGTTGTTATTATTATTGTAATTTTAATAAATCATATATAATTCAATTCAAAATAAATTTCAAAAGTTCCAAAATTGCGTTTCTTAGATTTAAAACAAGTTTAAATTATGTTTGAAATTTAAATAGAATAGACTTTAGTAAATATATTAATTCACTTCAAATATAAATTTATTTATTAATTCGGAAAGACATCAATTTAAGATGTAATTGATTTATGCTTTAAATAAATAA
>JANTNU010000004.1:1893306-1914973 GCA_024752395.1 Erythroxylum havanense
ACAGTTTGAGATTGGACAGAAAATTTTGTCTTTGTCCATTGAAGACGGGACATAATTTTGTGAAGACGGTAAGCAAATACGTCATAGGACAGAACATTTATGTCTTCGTCATCCGTCCTCGCGTCCGCGGACGGCAACCAAACACAGCCTAAGTCTGGGTTTGCCGGTCTGGGTAAGGTCAGTTCCATTATTTTGAGTTTGTTCGAGGCTGTTTGTTGGAAGGACGGAGGAGACAAGGGATAAATTGGGTTGGGCCTTTCCTCAAATTTATCAGGGTCCATTGTTTCTCGGGTCGAGTCACAGTGGGTGGGATCGAGTCGGCCCAAGTCGGATTATTCGTTTCAAATCGGGTCGCGGTTGGGTTAGATCAATCTGAGGATTGATCGAAAATGGTGCGTGTTTGTGGGAGGATGCTAAGCAATTTGTTTAAACCTGGTATGCCTGCATAAAAAAAGCTATTGTTCAGACGTTCACCGGAGAAAGGTATTTAGATGGGGTCAGAGAGTGATGGAAGGCTAATGGTGGTGTAGAGGGTTGATGGGGGGTGTATGAATTGTCTAAAGGAGATGAAAAATAGGGAATTTTCGGACGATTTATGGAGAAGGACAGATTGTTTCCTGTTGAGAGTTCATGACTAGTGAATCCTATTTTATGCACGGCTGGAAAAAGATGGACGAGTTCTGCAGATGGAGGAGTTGGGTCTTTCTGTGAGAAAAGTTGGTCTTTCATGGTAGTAAGTTGATGCTAATTCACTGTAACACTTTCATGTTCGAGCCATTGGAATTGGATCAATAATGTTTTGTTTCTTTGTTTCCTATTTGAGATCGATGGATAAGTGCATTGTTGCCTTTCCTGCATCCATCTGGTTCGGTACTGATTGAAGCTCCTGTTACTGATATACATTATATGACTGATTATCCAGTTATTAACAAATTCATATCTGAATCCAAGCTTATTGATTCATAACTCTGTACATATTTGTAGTAGTTTCTCTTATAATGGCAATTGCATCCTATGAGTGCTTGAGGTGTTGATATGGAGAAAAGATCCTCTGTCCAGTATTACTCTGTTTTATTCTGTCTAATAGAATCTCAACCATTTATTTTGCGAGACTCACGCGAGATTCACATAAATAAATGACTGAGATTTATTAGACACAATAAGACACCATAATATTGGACAAAAGATTTGGACTCGTTGCTATGTCTCAAAGGTACCTGAGTTGCTTCTCTTTGAAAGTGAAACAAAGTACGTTTCGGAGTGGAGCTATGTCAGTTAAGATGATGGCAGTATACTTTGGGAACTTTAAACTCTAGTTTAAATACATTATATCCACAAACTAATTTGTACTCTCTATAGGCTTCTTGAGGTCTTGATTTTTCAAGTTGTTCTGAATTTTGATGTAGATTTCTCCCTTTCTAACATATATAAGTGGCTCTCAACGTCCTGTTTTACACGTTCTCTTGTTGTGAATTAAGAATATTATAGCCATATGTCTCCTTGCATTCAAAAGATTGGACGTAAGGACTCTCATGGCTTGAGGGTTGACATGTGTTTGAGCTGTTACTGTGTAAAATGGTGACTGTTTTTTTCAACTTCGTCCTTTACTAGGATAATCTTAGAGAAATACTCTGAAACTATAAACGACTTTGCTCGTAACAATAACTTATAATGGTTGTCTCAGCAGATCATGTGGGCTCATTCATGAGGACTACTAATTTTTTCTGTTTGAATACAGTTTAGGGTGATATAGTTTGTGGATGTTTGTGAAGGGAAACGATCTATGTTAACCATTAATATTAATAGGAAATCTCAGGAATGTGCCGTTGTTTCATCAAATATGGCCAGCACATAGTCCCTTCAACCAACCCCACCACCTGGACTTAGTAGTTCGCAGGACTTGTAAGTGTATCTATGAGGCTTAGACCTTCTTGAAAATGGACTGCAGAGGTCATGTATTATGTGCTTTTGGGTATTGTTTCATGGTTTCAACATCATTGTACAACTTTTCATTGACTAAGTGCACTTGATAATGCTTTGGTTGTCACTTCTTCACCCGTCTGTTTTGTGCTGTTTCAGGGATGCAAGTTTTTCTTGGCACACATTGCTACGAAGAGAACAGGTTTTGGAATGCATTGGTACCCTTGCCAGGGTTTTCATTACAGGACTGCTGATCCAGTATCAACAACAAAAAGTTCTAGAAGTAAAGTAAGCTTCCGAATGTAGGAAACTGCTTAAACGCAAGAGAACAAGACTCGATCAGATCAAGAAAATACGATCCATGTTGTTAGGACTTTGAAACAACAACTACCAGAGGTGACCAGATACAGACTAGAAAATTTGTCAGACGATTACTACGAGCTTGGAGGCTTGAATTTCAATCCTGGCAAGTATCTAGACACGAACTGACAAGCCAGAGCTTGGAGCTCCCCTTCTTGAAGTTCTTGATGCAGTGAGTTGTAGTAGTTGGCTAATTCAGTTGATATCTGGTCTGTGGATAGTTCTAGCTGATCAAAATGCATTGAAACAACCGAATTTGATGCCAGTTCTGAAGTGGAAGCTATTTCTGAAGATGGGCTCTGCGCCTGTTGAAATTGTGGCACTGGAAGAAGTAGAGGGAGCCTCTGTAATGTAGACAGGCGAGCTTGCACATACGCTAGTTCTGCCTGCAAATTCACTACCTGTGCCTCAAGATAAAAGTGATCACCATGAGAAACAGGTACTCAAGAACCCAAAATCAAGGAACATCAAGCTAGAATTTCTAAAAATTGTGACAATTTAATTAGATATGTAAAACTTCAGTACACAAGGCTCTTCACTTAACGTGAGTCAGAAGAGGGTCATCAATTATACGTAACTTTACTTTTATATTTAACAAAAAGAGTGTTTTCAATCTTGTGATCCAAAGTAATCTTACCGGTTGTTCTAAGGTTCACCTTCAAATATACTATTCTTTTAGGAGCTCCTAAATGGAGTTATCTTAAAGATTTTAAGGATGTGCTTGATTCACTTGAAAAAATGGTAATATGATTTATAATAAATATGGTGAAGAATGGAAATGAATATTATTTCTATTCCTCACCATATTAGGGGTATGTAATATTATCCCAAAAGAAGATATAGAAATACTGATCATCAAATCATAGTATATTATTAAGTATTATTTTTATTCTTATATTTTTTTCCCTTATACCAACTAATCAAGCACTTCCTAAATGCTAGTGATACCACTATAAAATTAAATATCATACGACTATAAGAAAAAATAACATAAAAAATAAAAATTATAACAGACCGGGTCAAACTTGAATCGCTGATTAATCTTATCTTTTTTCGAACGATTGGCCAATCATTAAACCAACAAAATTAACAAACTTTTCCAAGATCTTGTCTACATATCTCCATCATAAACAAGTTTTTGCATTAAAAATGGATGGTGTCACAAATCTTATCCACGATCAAAGTATATCAACCTCTTTATCCAATCCATAAATCTATATATAAAGAAATCGAGACCAATAAGATTTAGTCTCAATTTGCCTAACTAAAGCAACATGCTTGATCATTACTAATTGGTGCTAATCCGCCCAACAAAGCCTGATCTACTAATCTAGGAATCCAAAACTGACTAAGAAGTTTCTGCTCTATGTGATTATTATATTAACCATCAATGAAGTCTTATCCTATATATGTTTGAAGAAGATGATCCTTACAAGCAAATCTACGTGCCCATGTGCTGGTTTAAGACTTTTGTGCAACTATATTTTATCACCAGGTTAACGTCAACACGTGGGTAGGACCCTCAGTTTCTTATATAAAGAACGTGTGCTTACTCTAGATATGTTAATAGATTCTTATTAAATAGTGTTTAAGATATGTATTATAATAAAGTCTTTCTCTTAACACATTGCAAGAAACGACTGTAAAAGTCAAAATAAACACGAAGTTTTCAATATTTCTCGAGCTTCTCTCAAGCTTGCTTGGTAGCTCCGGCAAGCAACACAAACACATCAATAGTCCACACAATAGCCTAAGCATGAGGTCTTCAAGCAGATTTTGTTGAAAAACCATCCCTGCTAAGTTAAAATTTCACTCTAAAATATAGATATCGAGAGTTTAATAATACGCAACCTTATCTTGATTAATAGAGAATCTGACTATTATAAATTATGATTATTGGATATAAACCATATAAGGACATATACAGGAAGGTAAATTGCACCCTAGAAGGGTGAAAAGGAAAAAAAAAAAAAAGCCTATTAACCAAAGTCCACACGGAGACTTGACCACACGTTCTTGGAGAACTACAAGAAGAAACCCTAAAGAGACTAGCAAACTTTCTTCTTTTGTCAACCAAAAACAACGTCAGATGATCAGTGTGTGAAAACTTTGACCTAGTTTACTTCCTCATCTCTACTACTTCTACTCTTCATCTGACTCCGGTTCTCAATGCATGAACAGTAAACTGTAGAGAAATGCTGTCATAGTTAAATTTAAGCTGAAAATGAGCTTACCCATGTTGGATTTTGTTCCATAGCAGCACTTGAACAGATTCTAGCACGATTATGGTAATGCTTGTAACTGGTACTAACAATGTATGGTTTGAGAAACTCAGACAAATTTCAGACACTTACCATGAAACTTTACCTCCACAAAGAGTGGCCTTACGCCAAGTGATAAGACAAGCGACGGATATTTATATATAAACTTAGTTTTAAGTTCAGAGAAAATGGAATTGATAAGATGTGAGAAATCTAAAAAGGACTTGCATGTTACCAGATCAGTAGCATAATGAGAGAAAATTTAATATATGAACTTCAAAGCTTAATCCTTATGCTGATACAGCTTAACGTTATATACCGTTGAGGTTAATTTGTCATGAACATGTTCAGATCATACCATTGGAGACCACGAAAAGGGTTACCTGTTGTTGTAGAGTGAAGATGTGACCAACACAGCCATAAACAGGGTCTCTAACCCTAGCCAAAGCCTCATAACAAAGGGTAACCACCGCATCAAGCCGCTTGTCGGCGGGAATCCGTAAGAGAAGCTTTGAAGCGTTACTAGCTCCAAACACCCTGTGCACCGCCGCAAAGTGAGCCGTCCCTTGATCGGAGTCAAAATAAGGTGCAAATATGCAGCCTCTCACACACTTCCTTCTAAGAAACTTGCAAGCACCACACGGTCCACTACTTCCACCCATATTACTCATAACCCTCTCTGCACACAGAATCAATACAGCACTCACACACCCCTGAAAAGGGTACACGAGTTTGTTGCTTGTGGGGTGTTTTAGCAAGAGAAAAAGAGAGACGACAAAGAAGAAAACACAGGTTTAGGTTGGTTTATACGACAATATCCAAGAAGCTAACTTCGGTGGTTGGCCTCTTCCTGTGGATTAAGAGTCGCATACGTGTATATGTATGTGTGTGAGTGCACTTTCTGGCTCAAACTTTAAAGTCACGGCAAGTGAGTGAGCGAGTGAGCGAGTGGGACGAAGAAGAAGAGATTGCGTGAAGCAAACACATATATTACATAACATCCGGTGACGGTGAGTTGAGTGACAGTATCCAACTTCCAACCGCCGCAGTTGTGCCCACGTGCGAAACCCACGTGGGACAAACATCCTTATTCACAATTCCTAACCTTATCATCTATCTTTTTCCTCTTGTCATGTCCACTGCTTATCTTTGCTTTCCCTTTCAGAGATAGGATTCCAATAGAGTCTGATGAGAGACATAGGTGCAACTTTTTGCACAGTTTTGTTTTTTTGTTCACTTAATCAACACATTAAATATTGTATACGAAATCTCGATAGCTCGACGTAGGTAACACATATCTTCTATATACCTTTGTTGCTTAACCAAGAGATCGAGGGCTCGATTCTTTGAAATGTAGCAAATTTCTAAGTCAGTAGTAGTCCTTTTTTATTTGAGATGTTCCCGTTGCGGAGGGATTAGTCTTCGGACTAGTCCTTTAAATATATATATATATATTATATACGAATACGTTCAGAAGGTGGTGTACATTTGGGACTTTGAATTTAAGTTTTGGTCTACCATTTCGAAATGCTAACTAATGATCAAAGAGATGTGTTGTTTGCAAAGTGTTGTTCATGCCAATTTGATCGTTTTACCTATTCATAAACTGTTTGCCTTATTATAAGATTTTTATCATCTCTTATATTAATTTGCACCTTAATATATTCTTAAATTGATATTTATTACATTGATAATGAGAATTTATATAAAATAATAAAGCAAAATATGAAAATTTGTCTAATATCTAATATCTAGTAAATTTATATTATTTAACATATGTTAAATTGACAATTCAATTATTATGAATTGACAAAATGTTAATTTTATTACAATATAAAGTATTATTGATACTATTTTTTAAAATATTAAAATATAAAATAATATTATAAATTTTCACGAAATTTATTGAAAATTTTCAAAAATATTATAATACGAATAAAACCTATAACTCTTTGTATTAATATAATTTAAAGTTTAAATTGTGAATGAAAAGATTAATCCAACTATAATTATAGATAATATAATTACAACTGCAGTAAATTACAATGATTCCGATATTAATCGTGTAATTACATGTGCAATTTAAAACCATGATACACATATTACTATAAGCATAATTTAAGATAATTTATTGATTTTGAATAATAAATGAAAATCATCAAATGGGATATATTATTTGGAATTAAAAGTGAGATAAATGTGAAAAATACATATATAATGTAAATTTAAACGTTGGATTATTATTCTAAACCGTAATATCCGAACAACTCTTGATCAAAGAACATACGGAAATAACATCACCAAGATAAGTAGCATTGTTAGATCGCACATTCACCCATATAACTGTGTCATAATTTTTTGAGCCTGTATAAAAATTAAGTGATTTGTTGAACAGATTTTACAAGAGATGAATGTTATAAGATTACATTCTACTGTCTTAATGCACGGTATCAATAGATTGTTATATCATTTGAACTTCAAATTGTTTCATCACTATTTCATAAATTAATTGCAAAAATCTATAAATCCATCCTCAACAATAAGATTTAGGTATTTATGCACCCAATGACGGAGGCCTTAAGATTTTTTTAAAAATTATTTTTAATATATATATATAATAGAGTTATTTAAAGATCAATGATGTACTGGACCTCTTAAAATTAAAAAATAATATTCAGATTTTTCTATATCAAATTTCTAGCTCCGTCACTATATGCACTATTGATTGTCTGTGTGTATGTATAGATGCAAGATCTTCTTTTCTCAATTTCAGTGTACTCTTTATTTTGGTGCGATCCCAGTCGTTCAATTTTTATAAATTTTATTTATTAAATGAATAATTTTTTATAAAAGAGACTTAAAACATAGTAATATAACATGTGATCCGGCAATATATTTACCAATAAATAACAGTAGCGATGAAGTTATGGGCAGAGGACTTTGTTCCTGTGCAAAAGACATGTCTTCACGAAGAGGTGTAACAAGCAGTAAACGCATAGAGTAAAGGACTGAGTAGGCACGAAAAAACATGCATAAATGTTGTATTTGCAATTACTGCAATATCACATCATGACATGTTGCCATTCTGCAAACATGTTCCCAGATTTTGTCTTTCTAAAATTTTAATATAATTTTATTTGTGTATAGTAAAAAAAATATTATTTTTAAAATTTTCAAAAAAAACTTGAAAACTATAATTATTAAATATGTTTATATTAAATCATTTTAAGAAAAATTATTATTAAGATCGAATTCATACAATGGCTGAAATTCGATTTTCAATCTTATTTTAGTTTGATTTAAAATTTACATATCAAATTTCAATAGATTGAATTTCGACTATAAATAGATATAATTTCGATTTTTGACAGTTTAATTTTTTAAACAAATATTATTTTACACTTGGACCGCATGTTAAAATTTGACTTGATCTAAGTTAAATTTGTCAATTTTAATCTAATTTAATCAAGTTTAAGTTTCAATTTGATTTTTTTAATTAAAAAAGAATTAATTTGATTCAAAAACATCAAATCAAATTATGTTTGATTGAGTTCAAACTCAAATTAGACAATCTAATTGACTACAAATCATAATTACATGCTATTTTTGTTTAAATAATTTGACTGAAATTGAATATAATGATAAATATATAATTTAAATTCTTAATATTATAAAATATTTTAAAAATAAATAAAATTATGTGAAAAACGCTTCCTGCCTTTCCCTTTCAGAGTCAACGATAACAAAATTGGATCTGAATAGGACATGAGCTATGGAGTCTGATACAGAGAAAATTAAAACCTTAATTGAGTTTATATTCTATAGTTTGATTTAGTCTAAAGAGAAAATTAAAACCTTAATTGAGTTTTTATTCTATAGTTTTACTTAGTCTAAAGAGAAAATTAAAACCTTAATTGAGTCTATAGTCTATAGTTTCACTTAGTCCAATCAACCCATCTCAAAATATTACAAAGGAATATAAGATATTGCATTAACTGTACGGATTTTCCAAATTATTTAATTATTTTTATTAAAAAAAGTTCATATTGATTATGTAATTTTTGCTTCAAACGTGCATAGTTCTTCTAGGCTCTAGCTTCTTGTCTTATTAGATTTACCTTAATTTAAATTTGAATCGATTAGTATTTTAGTTCAGTTTTAAATTTTTCGATTCGATTTATTTTAATAACTTTTATTATTAAAAATCAAACAATTTATTAATTAATAGTCGGTTTTATAAATTAATCAATTTTATAAATTAAAATAAATCAATTATTTTTTTATTTAATAGACTCTTTTTTAGTTAAATTTTAAATTATTCATACTCATTCTTTTAATCATATTTAAATTTTTTTAATTTTATTCAATCTTAAATTTATTTTATAATAATCTAATATTAATTAACTCTTTTGATCCTAATTTTTTGTATTTAACTTTGGATGCAATTTTTCAAACATTGCGATGGGGAGTTCCCAAGTATTATGCACTGTGGTGTTTTTGCTTTACTCTTACAATGCATGTCTTGCCTGGTCTACGAAGAATTCGCCGAACAGATACTGTGGACTCTGTGTCCTCTCACTTTGACCAGTTTCTAGTTCAGATATGTACTTGCGATTGCATTGTACTGAGTACTGACTTGCTCTGTCCTAAGGCTCTCTTCAAGTATAGTTTTGAATAAGGAGCCAATATTAGCTAGTATTGCAACCAAGTGGTGTGGTTTAGTTTAGTACTTGAAATGCAGCCATAAATACACTACCTTTTACCAGTCAATCCAACCAATTTAATTTGTTAACCGAATTATTTAAAATATATAATATATAAATTATTATATATTTTAAAATAAATTACAAATGTCCGGTAGAATGACAACTATAACTATTTAATACAAATCTCACAAAAATATAAGATATGAGAAAATTTCATAATACGTGACCTTACTTTTAATAATTAAATATATTATTTTTTAATAACTAACATAAAAAATATGAAATAAGTAATAAATCAAATAATACATCGACAACAAAAATATGCATTTATTAAATTATCTTTTTTTATTATTTTAACCACGAGATATTTTAAGAAAGTCTCAACTTTAAAAAGATACCCTTAAGTCACTTACACCTAGATTAATCTCTGCTCGTACCATATTAGCTTTTATGGGTTGAGATGCTAATCAAACATATTTTTCCATTCTCAAGATTCGAACTTAAAACTTATGGTTAAAGGATGAGAGTGATAAACTTAGGGATGAAGGTACATGGAGGCTAGTGGTACATTAGGCTTCTCAATATTTAAAAAAATTAAATATTTCATTTTTAATATATATATATATATACAAGGATGGAATTATTTGAGGACCAGTAATACACTAAGTCTTTCAAAATTTTAAAAATTAAATATTTAAGCTCTCCCATCTTAAATACCTGACTCCATCACTAGTTGAACAACTCAAAGAAACTATGTTTCTTTTGACAATTAGCTAAGAACTTTAAGACAACTTTGAATTTCTATCTTTTTATTTGACTTTCTTTTTTCTCTGTTTTCTTACAACAATTTGTCTCTCTTTCTTACCCAAGTCTCCAAACTATATTGTTTAGTACTAAACAGTTGCTTTGCCTCGTTTTAAGGTGACATCTTCTACTTTAGAACTGATTTCCAGCCCCAGAAAACTCGGAAAGTGGACGATCTCAATCTATTTACAATTCGATACTTGATTTTTAGGTGTTGACCGCACGAGTGCAAGAACAGGTGGTCAGATCTTAACTAGATCGTAACGTTGAGCAATCACGAGCGGAGCTTGGACAAAACCTAAGTACATGAGATTCCTTCAGCTTCAAGGTTTTAATTTTAAAAAGACTTGATTAAGAACTCAAACGAACGAACGCGTGTGATTTTCGGGACATGTTCCCAGATAACAGGGACTTTCTCAATTTCTTGTTGCTAGGTCTTCCAGCATAATACGGTGGCACTTAATGATGATCAATTTCATATGATTATAAAGTTTTCTTCTTTGCAGACATAATTTATATTGGACCGTCCTAGCTAGCGATCTAGTGCCAATAATTGGTATAATGATAGATAGAAGAAAACTAAGAACTAACTAAAATAAATTAGAAGCAAGGCAGTATAGTACTGAACTTTTTCATACTCTTTGTCTCAACGTAATTTTTTATTAAATTGTTATTGCTGTTATATAATTATCATCATTACACTCAGTCAAAAATTTAGCAGTGAAGTGGAGTCTGATAAGGTCTAATAATACTCAATCTTACATTTACATAATAAAGAAGTCATTTCTGATAAACCTATATGTAGATGTGAAAAAAATAATGATACAGATTAAAAGAGTACATAAGTAAAAATAACAAGCAAAATATTTAAGTAGATAAAATTACAATAAATACATAAAGATAATAATAATAATAATAATAATAACAACAACAACACTACTATTAATAATAAACTCAATAAAAGAATAATAATAACAATAACAATAATGCCAATAATGACAATTGAAAGATAAGAGTGAGAGCACCAAAATAAACTTGAAAGAAATGGTGAAATAGATAATTTGAAAAATGATTAACAAAAAAATTTTCTTTTTTTTACAATATATTTTAAAATCATTTAAAATGACCTATACTATATATCCTTTGAGATAGATAAAAATCTTAAATTTCAATATGACCGTATTGTAATTTTATGTATTTAAGATGATTAGTTGGTTTTATTCGCTAATTTTATAAAAATTGCAATTTTTATTCTAATTTGATTCATTTAAATGAAAATGTAACCATCAAATCAACCCTTGCACATCCTATTATTCTTTTGAATGCATTGAGCTTTGGAATGCGTGCACGATATGGGATTACTTGTAACGTTATGATTATTTAATTATTAAACAATATAAAGTGATGAGTAAAAGCTCATTACGCTATTATTTTTTTTGGTGGAAGATAGAAAAATATGCAGAGCTTGAAAAGGAAAGAAAATGTCACATTTATGTAACTGTTACAACGTAAGCAGCCGGTTACTTAAGTCGTACTTTTGACTAGTAACACAGGACACGTGTCGGTTAAGTTACGGGGAAAACTGGAACGCTTCTGTCATTTTGCTTCCTCTTCACAAACACCACGATTGGACAAGAGCCGGACGGCGCGGTGACGCGCCGTTACGAACTGTTGCTGATTAAACTAATTACCAGTATTTTTTATTTTCTAGTACTGATTTTGTTAACATTATCGTTTATTAAATAGCTTTTATCAATTTTATAAAGTGTTTTAAAATTTATTTAAATAAAAACTGTTATATATTTGATTTATTATTTTAAATATTTATGATATTATATTATAATTTAATATTTCTAAAATGATATTAATAAATTTTAAATTATAACAAATTATTATTAATTCTTAACATTTATAATATTAATTTAATACCTGTTTAGATGGACTTATATTATTAGTAGAACTTTTCTAAGAAATCATTTAATTGTTTGATTGTCGTTAGAAAAAGAGCTTTTTTTAAAAACTTCATATAATACACTGTTTAACAACATAAAAATAAAAAGCACTTTTAATCTTAACTATATTTTATTTTATAATGAAATTTTTTATGCATATAAATATTATTTAAAATATATTAAACAATATAAAAGGTACAATATATTAATTATTATATAATTTTAAAGCATATAAAATATAAATAAAAATATATCTAACCAAATTTATATGGATTATAACATAAGTAAAATTAATATAAAAAATAAATACTAAAATATATAAAAAAATCAAATAATATTATATAAATCTCAAAATAAATGTGATGATGTGTTTGTGGGTATTATGATAATTATATGTAAAACATAACGATAAAAGGGACTAAAAAATAGATTCATTAATTGGTTTGAAAAATCTATATAAAAAAGATAATTTTTTGAGAAGCTTCAAATTTGAACTTCTTAAAAAGCTATATTTTAACTACTAAAAAAGTTATATCTACAAAAAAAATTTTTTTTTATTTTATAATCAAATGCTCTCTTTTTTTTTTAATTTACAACGAAAAAAAATATTTATCGACCTTCTAAAAACCTCATCCAACCAGACAACGTCACATTTAAACAAAAGATCGATGCTGGGGCCCCTCACGGGGTAGCCTAACGGTAGAAAGGGGGAGAGGATTGTGGGAGGTTGTGGGTTCGAACTTTGGGAGGAGCAGCCTCTATTTGAGGTGATGTAATCCCCCTGGTGATGACGACCTATCATTTGGAAGCAGGTACCTCTGATACTGATTAGGATCAAACCCGAATTTACCTATCTATGAGTCTGAGTAAGTGGCTCATAGGTCCCAAGTAGTCGAGCTAAGCCCAAACTCTAAATTATCAAAAAAAAAAAAAGAAAAAAGATCGGCACTGGGCCTTTGAAGTTTGAACGCTGATCCTCGGTTTTGACCACGACCGATCTAGTCTAGTATTATTTCCACTCATCGTTTAAATTACTAGACTTGGCAATGGGCCATCTAAGTCGAAGTCCAATGCAAAAATTTCAACATGGATCCAAGCTTAGGACATTGATAACAATAGATTAGTATTTTTAATGGGTTGACTTGATGTTCCATTTTTTAAAGAGTTGGAAATTAGATAGGACTGGGTTGCTTAGATATACATTCAGTAAAAAAAAAGTTTCTTTTATACTTTTAACTTATAAAAAAATATTTTTCAAAAATTAATAAGACTAACATATTGTCATCCCTATATTTGATTCAAGTTTAAGCTCGAACTCGAACTCGATCTAGTTTAGGTAACTCTAAATCTGACTTGATCGGATTCTTTATTTTTAAAATTAAAATTAATCTTATTTTCTTAAAATTTTCAAACTTCAAATTGTGTTAAAATTGGACAGTCCGAATTTAAGCCTCACCCAAAATTTTAAAATAAAAAATAAATTTAATCTAAAATTCGATCAAAATAAGTGAAATTAATTAACTTTAGTGTGTATTTAATATTTGATTATAGGTTAGTAATTCATTAAACTGAATTTTTAGAATACATAATTTACATATTAATATATATACTCAATAACTTATTTAGGATATATTCAAAAAATAATTATATATTTTCTAGTTATCAATATATATTACTAAGAGATTAACTATATTTGATATTAATTTACTTTTTTAATAAAGCATATTCTAAACCTAAGTAATATTAAAGTTAGTTTTTAAAAATAAATCAAATCACATAAGAAAAAAATTTTCTTCTTTTTTAGCTCTTTAAATTTCTTTATTACCCTAAACCTATGTAAGATTAAGGATTCTCTTCTTATAACTGAAACTCCACTTGTTACCAGTCGGCAATACAATTTAGAATATGAAAACCCGTGGGCACTCATGTCACCGTCGAACCAAATGGGTCCGTTTTGCAGGGAAATCCTTACTTTATATATATAAAGAGAAGTTAGTCATTTTCAAGAGCAAGAGAGAAAGAGAGGGTTGGCGTCTTTTGCCCTCTACGCAGCTTAAACCACGCAGTGTCGACTGTCAAAACACAGAAGGAAGGACCTATTGACACGTTTGAGCTCGTAAAGTTTGAGAAACTTTTAGCGAAAGAGACGAGTAAGAATGACATGAACTTTGTTAGGAATGTTTCACGAGTTGAAGGAAGGAAGATCAACGAGAAGAAGAAGAAGATGATGATGATGAGGAATGATTAAAAAATGTATGAGAAAAATGACAGTTTTGAGGTATATAAAACCTAAGCTTAACTCATGTTTGCTTCACGCAATCAGCTAAATGTGGAGGTGCTTGCTCTATCGCGTGGCTTTAAAGATTTCTTCATCAGCTACTAGCGTTTTAAATCCTACCCTCTTACTTAAAATAGCATTAGAAAAAACCCATCACCACCCACCAATCCAAACCCTGGACGAAGCTCTCTTGTTAATGTTCATATTCATGTTTATGTTCATCCTCCTTCAAGTATGATCAAAACCCTAATAATGTTTTGTCAGTAAAGAAGAAGATAACGATACAACATAAGAGAGGAGGGGATGAGTGCCACGGTAAGTCCTTCCGGTGGAGGTGGGAGTACTAGCGGTGGTGGAGGTCCATGTGGTGCGTGCAAGTTTTTAAGGAGAAAGTGCGTGCCGGGGTGCATATTTGCTCCTTATTTCGACTCCGATCAAGGTGCGGCACATTTTGCGGCGGTGCACAAGGTTTTTGGTGCAAGTAACGTTTCAAAGCTTCTCTTACACATTCCACTCTACAAACGTCATGACGCAGTTGCCACAATCTGCTACGAGGCTCAGACTCGCCTGAGAGATCCTGTCTATGGCTGTGTAGCTCACATCTTCGCTCTTCAACAACAGGTAACAATGAACTCATCACCTGCTAGTAATTTCATTTCTGTAAAAGATGGTCATCGTCTTCGTCTGTTATTGAACTTCTTTTATCTGTTACTTTTGCTTGTTCTATCTTGTTATTCGTAGCTGGCTCAGTCAGCCAGGGAAAGAAAAGGGTTGAAACTAGACAGAGGTGCGTGCCCTCCATTTATGGATGGTTCTAGAGGTCCTTGTACTTAGATAGAACGTACGTACCCACTCGTATAGGTTCTTTCAGTGAGAAAATCGATCCTGCTTCTTCGGTTTTAGTGCAATCGTACAGGGTCTTTCAGGACCATTCCAAAGTTTAGGACAAGCTATTCTGCGCAAATCCTGGATTTTGCAGTTATTAAGGAGATGGTCGGCTCTCCTTGTTCTTGCAAGCTATATATATGCATTTTCTTTTTCAGGGGCAAGTCTTAGTATATTAAGTTTAATTATCATGGGTTTGATATGTAAAAACAATTTAGGTAATATTAATTAGGATAGCCATGAATATTATTTAAAATAACGATCGACTTCTTAATCTTTTTTTAACGATCAGGCCTTGAACCTTGGGCTAAGCTGATTGCCTCAAGTCAGTCAGGCCTTTGATTGGGCTTGAGCCTCCATTTAGCTCTGAGCTGGCTCCATTGTCATCCTTACAAATAAATAGTTATGCATAAATCGAAATTCAATTAAAGACATCAATAGGTCAAGCTTGACCCAAGGCTTGATTGGACGGAGCTGAGTTCAAGCAAATTCTAATTTTTAAATTAAAAATGTAAAAATATAGTCATTTTACTTATAAAAGTCAAGCTTTGACCTAGGCCTGACTTGGATATCCTCAACTTGATTGCCTTAGGTCGGTCAAGCCTTTGATTGGGCTCGAACCTCCATTTAGCTCCAAGCTTGACCCATGGGTTGATTTGAGTGCCTTAGGTCGGTCAGGCCTCTGATTGGGCTCGAGCCTTTATTTAGCTTCGAACTCGGCCCATTGTCATCCTTACAAATAAATAGTCATACATAAGTTCAAATTCAATTAAAGACAACAATGGATCAGGCCTGACCTAAGGCCTTATCAGGCCCGAAATAGGAGACCCGAGTTCAAGATGGTTCTAATTTTTAAATTAAAAATGTAAAAATATAGTCATTTTGCTTATAAAAGTCAGGCTTCTGGGCAGGACCTGGATAGCCTCAACTTGGGCAGGTCTAATTTTTCAGAAAATCTGGGTTCGAGATATGATCAACGGACCTGACCTGTTGACTCCCGATTCAACCCAATTTTCATCCTTAATATCAACTACCACCTACCTCGTCAATAATGCAGAAGAATTATGTTCAAACATTATATTTAAAGTTCCTTCGTCAAAAATCTAGATTTGTCTTTCAATAATTTCAGGAATTTGTTTCGAGTTCCCTTCAAGTCTTCAACCCGATTATTTGGAAATTAATACGCTTTTTTGAGCATAGGTGGTGAATTTACAAGCAGAGCTCACGTACCTGCAAGCTCATCTTGCCACCTTGGAGCTTGCACCGCCGCAGCCGCCGCCACCTTCGACACTGCCAACTCCTCCTCCACTCTCAACAGCCGACCTCCTGCTAGTCCCCTCCGTTGCGGCCAGGTATGACTTGTCGTCCCTTTTGGACCCAACTGTGCAGCCCTCATGGGACGTGCAGCAGCGGCAAATGGACCTACTTCAATATGGTGGCAGCTCTAGTACATCAGCGACCACTGGCAGTTACCTCGAAGCTTGGTCACGAGAGGTCCTCCACAGACATGGATCTCCACCAATTGGTTCTATCCCATGTAACGATGCTTTATCATCACCTTCTATGATGACTAAGTGAGATTGACCACCAACCAACAGTACTAGTCAAGCAGCAAAATTGTTCTTTCTTCTTCTCTGTCACTTACTTCCTTTCCTTTTTCTCTTCTATATTTTGTATGTTTGTTCCTTTTTTAGATGCTAGTCCAATTCAAATCTGATTAAAAAGATGTACTGGAAGGGCTTTTTATATCCCTCTTTAATAGGCAAGTGATGTTATGCTTCTGGACAGCTTTCAAATGGTTCGTATATGATATTTTCCTATGACATAAACAGTCCGAACACAACTTTCTTCATGAAGTTACAGAAGAAAGAAACTCTTGTACCATTTCCTTTAGTTATAAGGGGACTTGAAGTGAAGTTCAATGACTGAATGTAGATGCTGAAGGAGCGGGATCCATGCTAAGGATCATATACAATGGAAGGCAGCATTAGAAATTACCAAAGGTCAGGGGAGCTTTCTGTTCGTTATGGATAGCATATTAGACTGCCTTCAAGTCTTCTCAAATGCAGCTTCAACATAGAGTTAAAAATCGGTACATCTTGCCCGTTAAAGGTGATCCCTTTCACGATATCAAGGCTTCAGAGTGCAGGAAACAAAGGAAGCTGATGCTTTCGGATGTAAACAGCTTCATCCTACCTTTATCTGCCCACATAATCTTCTTCCATTCGAGGTAGTCAGTAGAGTGAGGTTCGTCATTGTCTTCTGGAGGTAAAATTGTGCCATCAACGTCGGAGGTTATCAGAATTGCTCGAATTTGGTCTCTCCAAACTAGGTAATTGGTAGAGTCGAGTTGTGTTGTCAAAAAGTTGGTAATGTGGTTGAAGGGTGATGTAGGTAAGTTGTTGTCGGACATAGCTGTGTTGAAGTTGCTAGCGTTGAGTGTATTTTGGAGTGAAAAGTCTATCTGTAGACGTATTAACAGTGTAGTTTCTGTGGCTGTGTTGGTTATTGAATATATGAAATTTGTAATGCAAGTATCTGGTTCTGGGTTGTTGCCGAGTTGAAGTTTATGGTTTGCTTCTGAGTATTACTGAAACCGGGTGAGGATTAGAAAGGATTTCAAGGATGAAAGGTGGCTAAAAGACATGGAAGTGAGCTCTGATACCATGAAAGAGTAAAATAATATGGAGAAAACTGTATTGAATTTCTGTATATTTTGTTGTACAATGTAGGCTGTATTTTTATAGCAGTAAGAAAGATGAATCAATTTGAAACTGATTCAATCTAAACTAAATGATCAGATAAAGATTACAACAGAAATGAACATGTGCATAATGTGAAATGATAACAGTATATGGAGTGAAGAGTAAAACTTGCTCAGAGATACCTATCCCAACAGCTAATTTCTTTGCTCTATATAAAGGATTGCACACATTGGAGGTATGGTTTTCACATGGCTCAAATGGGATGATGGTTATGAATGATTCTATGTTCAGTAGAAGGCTCAAACTAACTTAGGCTGCGGGAAGTTTGTTGTTTGTTTCCCATGCAGCGAATTCACTCAAGATAAGTTCCACATCTTTTACCACTCCCAATCTTCTAAACCAGCCTACCAATACTTCAGAAGCTTCTTTACCAATCATTACTCCATCACTCTCCAATTCGACGAGAAATTCCAATGCAGTGTCCAGCTTGTTTTCCTGCTCATATGCAGCTAAAACAAGAGCCACACATTTATCACTTGGTTGAAGACCTGCCCTACACATGTTTCCAAATGCAATGCGAGCCTTCTTACTTTGACCTGCCATTCGATAAGCGTTTATAAGGAGACCACACAATCTAACATCAGGAGGAATACCTGCAAATTGAATTGCATCAAAAACCCTTTGCGCTCCTTCGGTATCTCCAGCCAGTGAATATGCTCTTAACAACGCCTTATAAACTTCAGTTCCGGCACGAGTTTCTTGGGAATCCATTTCTCTAAGTATGGTCTCCCCTTCCTCAAGCTTTCCAGCTCTGATGTAGGCCATGATCATTGAACCATATGATCTCTTATCCAAAGGTTCGCCTAATAGCTTTAGCTCTTCAAAAGTTTCTTCAGCTAATCTAAGATTCCCAGCCTTGCCGTACATGACAATCATGGCAGTTAGAGTAACCTGGTCACACTCGAAGCCAGCTCTCTTCATGGCTAACAGAGTACTTTCAGCTTCTTGAAGATGATTTTGTTTCCCATAATAATGTATTAATTTCGTATAGTCACGAACATTGGCCTCATATGCTTCTTCTAGCAATGCAAATTCAGCCACCTAATGAAGATGATGAAACAACAGACTCAGATCAAGATTTTGTAATCAGTAACAAGAAAACCTAACCTTTACACTCTTTATCCACAATAAAATGTTTAAAAGGAGAATAAACACAAACCGTATTGACAAGAAACTTGAAAACCTTAATAAAAGAGAACACACAAATCAAAACATATGTTTCTTACAAATTCAGAGCAGTTATCGAAAGTGTTATAAACAGAAAACTTCAAGCTGCCTGTTTCTTTTAGAAGAAAATCTTAACTCGATGTGAACTAAAGCAAAGAAAGATTACACAAAGACAACCTAGGACATTCACCAACATCATGGGACTGTTGCTACATAGAATTCACCTTCTTTAGCGATTGATAAGCAATCTTAAGCAGAACTTCGTTTCAAATTATTGCAGACAATAAAAGCAAACCCCAATTCAGATAAAGCTTCGAGCTTTAACTCTTAACTAGATAAGGAAGTGTACCTGAACATAAAATGGATGTTGCATACTCTTAAGTTCTCTAAGAACAGAAAGCCAATCGCTTCGTCTGGGCTTCATTATGCTAACCCAAGCACTCAATACATCAGATAGCATAGCCTTTTGATCAGAGAAGTAAATTATCTGTCTCATGACTGCCTTGCATCGTTTGGTCATCCTTCGTGGTAAGTCAGACACCGCCTTCTTTTGTGCTTCTGTGAGATAAGGCCCAACCTCTGTCCATCTAAACCTTGGCTTCTCTTCTTCTTCTTCTTCTTGTTCTTCTTTCACTTTCACTTCTATCTCTTCATGCTCTGAAGTTGCAACTATGGGGTGATACTGGGATTTGAAAGGCATGAAATTTGTTGGTTTTGAAAGTAATGAGTAACCCAGAAATTGCGAGAAATTGGGATTAGTGGGTTCATACTTAAGAGAGTAACAAATGGAAGGAGACAGGAAAATTTTAATGGCATAAGTCGCCATTGAAACAAAACAGAGACTGACCCAAATTCTAAGCCAATGTAGATGAAGGAGTTCGTGACAGAGAAAATAGAGGTAATTTTAATACTGCTAGGGCTTGTAATCAACAATCCGTTGTAGTCTAGTTGGTCAGGATATTCGGCTCTCACCCGAAAGACCCGGGTTCAAGTCCCGGCAACGGAAGAAAGAATATTCTAAATCTTTTTTTATCTTGTACGTTATAGACTGAAAAGGAAAATGAGGCAATTGATTCCAATTATTTATAAAAAGAAATCAATTGTCTAGACTCTAGAGATAATCAATGCTAAGTTCTTCAATCTTTTTAAAAATTTACAATCTAGTCTTAAACTTTTAAAAATTTTCAATTGAAGGAGTAACTTTTTAGAATCTTAATAATTCTGTTTAAAATGTTAGTTATATTAATGATTTGTTGATTTAACTAATAATTTTTTTTCTTTATAGCATGTAAATATCTGTCTAGAAATATTAATATCATTGAAGTTGAGATAATTTTTGTTCTGTCACGTAACTATCTTTGTGAAAAATAGTGATTATGGTTGACTGAAGTAGAAAGAATATTTTCAATGGAAAGTGATATATCATAAATAACAAAGATTTAGTTAGTCAAATAAGTAATTTATTAACATAACAAATATTTTGAATTTAACTATTAATGTTTTAAAATATTGGTTACTTAATTGAAAATTTTGTAAATTTAGATATTAAATTAAAAATTTTGAAACTTTAAAATTAGTTATCCTATTGGTGATTCCAACAAGATGTTAAGGAATGACAATATGTCCATATTTGCAAAGGTTGGGTCTTGGTTATTATTTTAACTGAACTTGATTAATATGTAAGTGAAAATAATGATGTCACTCAAGAGGCTTGTGGTGGAGTGCCACAGGCTCCCCCGTCCTTATTTAAGTTCTCGAGTCTTCAGATTAAAGTCGATTTAAAATTTATGTGCGAGCGCTTTATTGTCCTAAAAGGTCCTATTTAACTCAAATCTGAATTAATAAGTTGTTTATGTGTCGTCGAATACCAGGTGATTTAACTAAATAATAATAATAATGTCGTTTTCATCAATTAATTTGTAATTGATTCGGATCTATTTAAACTAAATTAGGTCTATTTAAATTGAATTGACTTAATCAATCTTTCAAATTTAAATTCAACCTAAACCTAGTTGAGCCCACCCAAACCGGAGTTCGACCTTAAAACATCTGCCAAAGACGATCCAATTTTATATTTTTCAATTAAGAAAAAAGATCAAATTTTCTAAAAATTTTAAATTGCCGCATGGTCACCCTTAATCAAGAGGCTAAGACGCTTCCTTGCACTCCAAATGTGGAATTGCCTCCCCCCATCTTAGGCGCCTCATACTCCTAGCTTAACAGAACAGTGAGGGAATAAATCACGGTTTAATCTCACTTAATTTTTCAAAAAGGTGGCTCAATGTTTAGTGTGCACAAGAAGCCATCATATTGGATAAACTCTTACATTATTATTGTCAAGACTAGAACCTGAGACCTTACATTCAATTTCCTTTCTTTTTTTTTTTGAAAAAGGAGATAATATGATTAAAAACGATGAGAATAAATCTCATACAACACTTCGGGTATATCAACCCAAAGATGAAACCTGTCATGGCGAATAGAGTTACGCACGAGCAGGTGGGCACCCCTATTCTCCTGACGCCTAATCCAATAAACTTTAATATCTGGCCGAGAAGCAAGAAGGGCC
>JANTNU010000004.1:1915073-1927165 GCA_024752395.1 Erythroxylum havanense
GGCACGAAAGGCAATCGATGAAGGGTGAAGAACCCTAGAAAAAAGGGGGAAAATACGATAGAACTCATGCCACTGAGACATACGAGACACTTGTTACAAACATTATATTTTCCTTTCTAATAACAAGTTAAGTTATCCGTGCGAGCGGCTAGGTTGCTTCCTGTCCCAAAAAGTATCATTTGATGGAGTGTTTTGTAAGAGTTGGAGCATCCTATTTTTGTTAAGACGTTTCAATTATGTATTACTAAATCTTATTTATATATTTATGTAAATATGTTGATAAGATTTAATAGAAGAAAAAATTAAATAACTAAACAAAATATTTGATTATTTTGTAAGACTTTTCACGTCTTCTCTCATTTTTGGTTATTAATGTAATGATTTGCTCCGAACCAGAAGCTCACCTTCTTTTCCTTACCTCTTTTTTCCTGTTTTGGTTGGTGTCCTCACCCTTTTGTCTTCAGTTTAGGCATTATCTGAAGTCGTCACCTTTACTTACCAAAATTGTTCCTTCCACGTACTAAACCTACAGAAACGTACACATATTTTTATAAAATATTTTCTTATTTTCAAAACAATATTTTTTTATTTTAAATCCGTGTTAAATAAATAGGATACTAAATTTTAACAATATCTAAATTTTTAATTATTTTAAATTTTTAATTATTTTAAATTTTTAAAACTTTTAATTCGATAATTAATCTTTTAAAATTTGTACAATTTAATTAAAAATAATTTTTATTAATATAACATTCCAGTAAATGTTATAGTCGTCTATTTATTAATTACATAAGCAAAAGTGTTACTTTAATTTGATTTATAAGAGTTTCGAAAAGTTAATCCTTAAATTAAAACATTTACAAATTTATAAATATATTATTTTAAAACAAACTATTGATTACATATAATAATTTATAGATTACATAATTGAAATAATTTATTAATAAATTAATTATTCAAAATAAATGAGTTTACTTTAGTTGAGATTTACAAATATTATGAAAGTATTTATTGTTTTAAATTTTGTATTAAGTAAAAAGCATCACTAACACCTAAAATTTAGAGAAATCCAGTAATACACAGTTTAACCATTAACTAGAATTGTTTCTAAATGATTCACATTAATATGTATTAAATAAATTTTCAATAATACATAATTTCAATAAACTCCTGCAAGGTCGTCTAAAATTGTAGGATTGTCATACCCTTAAATCTTTAAGCAAAAACCCTTAGCTTAATTAGCGATAAGAAGATCAAGATTTTGCAGCTTATTAAGTACTAGTAAATCTAGATATTATCAGGTATATCATTTGGTTATATTTTATTTTTATTGTAATTTTTATTTATATAATTATTTAACGTGTCAGTTTTACTTATTTTCTCTGTAATCTACATCATTCTTTTATAGTCACATCTGCATGTGGATCTACCGAAAACATTCTTTCTGTTATGTAGGAGTAAGATTGCGTACTATCAGATATCTCTAAATTCTACTCTATTGCGAGATTTCAGACTGAACGTGATGATGGTGATAATAATAATGATATAATAATAATTTATTAATTACGAAAATTGTAATTATTTATATAGCGAATAAATTAAATAAGTAAATTTTAACATAATAACATATCATTTATATTATTTGATAAATTTAAATTAAATAATAAATAAACCATTATTTTCAATTTGCGATTTCCACGTATAAGACATTAAATTGTGTCACACGAAAAGTTTAGATTAGGAATAACGCAATGATTTTGCAAATCTCGAAATAAGTCAAACGTTTGTATTTATTTTATTTTTTATATGGTCCAATACTTTTTTCTTTTAAACCATTTTCGTATAAATATATTTAGTTTTTCAAAAACTTATTTTCCGCAACAAAATAAATTAACGAATTTCATAAAAGAAGTGAAAAAAAATCCGCCGTACGATCTAAGTTCAGATTTTGAAAATCGACATTTTCTTATTTATATTAAAATTTAAAATATTTAGAAGATTCAACTTTCCCAGCTGAGGCAACACGCAGCGGCTAGCCTCACAACACGAGCATCTCACCGTATTTCCAAAACTACCCCCAACTTTAAGACCAAATATGATTAGTGGCCGTCAAGCATCTTCAAGAAATTATTAAGCTGGAAAGTGAGTGAATAAGCAAATTTATGTATTTTTAATATTTTTTAAAATAACATTAGTAATGGGGTAAATTATAAGAAAATTAAATTTATATTATTATTTAGTAATTTGACCTTTAATTTATTTTGTATAATATTATAATCAAATAATTTAAATTTATCATACACTTTCGTAATTTATAAGAATAACAATTGGTAGGGCTAAACTTGATTTAATTTTATTTACGGTTTGATGTTTAGTCGTTCTTAAGTTGAATAACTTAATTTTTATAGTTCAAAATTGATCAAATTTAGGTTAAATTATTAGAATCTAATATAGGTTTAATTTAATTTCTTTACTTCAAACATGATCAAATTTAAGTTAAATTATTTTAGTCTAGTTGAATTTAAATAATTTAAAATTTGATCAGATTAAGGTTAAAAATGTTATTTTATTCAAAATATATTTAAGTCGTTTGAGTTGAGTTAGAATCTCTCGAATTTAATTTAAAGAAAAGGTTCATTGAACAAAAATAACAATAACAATATCATTTAATAAAAATCTCGTTGAGACGGAAAGTTTAAGAAGATATAATAAAACGTAACCTTGTTTGTAATTAATAGAGAGACTGTTTTTAAATTATCCATATCAATAAATTAAATAAAGTGTAAAATTTACATTAATTAAAAGCGTTTTTTACACTATTATATTTTTAAAAAATTAAATAAATTTAAAGATTGCTTTTAACCAGGAGTATTGTTTTAATAATATTATGTACAAAATAATACTAAAAAATAAAAATATACTTACTTTCTTTTAAATATTGATGTGGAAATTGTCCTATTATTAAATCATAACCGCCATTATTTCAGACCGTAGATCAACAAATTGAGGGGCATTTATGCCAACACAGCATTCATTTCAACGACGAAGAGCAAATCGCGATCTAAATCTCATCCCTTCTTCCCACACCACAATCGCAGAGCTAACTCTAAAGCTGAAGCTAACTCACTCGCTCTGTCTATCTCCTTCTTTGTTTCTGCTTCACTCTCTTTCTTTAATGCGATCGATTCCAAACAAGCCCTAACATAAGAGCTGTTATATCTCCGATTTCAGATCTGAGTCCAGCGGTTGAGTCACGAGCTCGTCCTAACTCGGGAATGGCTTCTTCGGAAGCCGATTCCCGCCTAAGCCTAGTTCTAGCACCAGCCCTAGAGAAGATCATCAAGAACGCTTCGTGGCGTAAACACTCTAAGCTCGGTCACGAATGCAAAGCCATTTTAGAGCGAATCACTTCTCCGCGGCAAGAGAAGGAGACACCGTCTTCACCGACAGATTCCGACCCCGAAGCTTCGATCCCGGGACCACTCCACGATGGCGGGCCTATTGAGTACTCCCTTGCCGAATCGGAGTCCATTCTCAGCCCTTTGATTAATGCCTGTGGGACCGCCTTTGTCAAGATTGTTGATCCAGCCGTTGATTGCATCCAGAAACTCATAGCTCATGGTTACTTGCGCGGCGAGGCTGACCCCACCGGAGGCACAGAAGCGAAGCTCTTGGCGAAGTTAATCGAATCGGTTTGTAAGTGTCACGATGTTGGCGACGACGCAATGGAGCTTTCGGTTTTGAAAACGCTTTTATCGGCGGTTACCTCAATTTCACTGAGGATACACGGAGATTGTCTGCTGCAGATAGTGAGGACTTGTTATGATATTTACTTAGGAGGCAAAAATGTGGTCAATCAGACAACGGCAAAAGCGTCGTTGATTCAAATGTTGGTGATTGTGTTTAGGAGAATGGAGGCGGACTCATCAACGGTCCCTATTCAACCGATTGTTGTGGCTGAATTGATGGAGCCGGTTGAGAAATCGGATGCTGACGGGTCAATGACGGTGTTTGTGCAAGGGTTTATAACTAGAGTGATGCAAGATATTGACGGCGTTTTGAATTTGGGCTTGCCGAGTAAGACTTCACTTGGAGCACATGATGGGGCTTTTGAAACTACGGCTGTTGAGACCACGAACCCGACTGATTTGTTGGATTCGACGGATAAGGATATGTTGGATGCGAAATATTGGGAGATTAGTATGTATAAGACGGCTTTGGAGGGGAGAAAAGGGGAGTTGGCTGATGGGGAAGTGGAGAGGGATGATGATTTGGAGGTTCAGATTGGGAATAAGTTGAGGAGGGATGCGTTTTTGGTGTTTAGAGCACTGTGCAAGTTGTCGATGAAAACACCTCCTAAGGAGGCGTCAGTTGATCCCCAATTGATGAAAGGGAAGATTGTGGCTTTGGAATTGTTGAAGATTTTATTGGAGAATGCTGGAGCAGTGTTTAGAACTAGTGACAGGTAACTGTGCATGCACTTTTTTATTGATTTGATTTTTGGAAGTTCTTTGCTTAGTTAATGATTTTGTGCGAAGTAATAGGTTTATTTGTAGATTCTTGCAAAATGATGATGTGGAGAAATACACAATTGTGAGATTTTAATAAGGATGGATAAGGAGGGAGAAGAGTTGTTCGTGTTTAACTTTTTAATTTTAATGGTTGCCTAATTTACACTTGTATATAGCAACTGGTGACGCCTGGCGAAAGAAAGTTCACTCTTTAAGCTAGTAGAACTTGTCACTCTGTGTTTCTAGTTTCATTTTGAGAGAAGACTGCGCTTTGACTTCCTTTGAAGTGTAGTTGTGCAGTTGTAATCAAGTTTCCATGAGGTAATAAAATGTCTGTAGGGAAATTTGCCTTAGCTTGAATTAAATATTAATAACTTTAACAATCATATTTATCCTTAATTTAAGTAATTTGAATAGGAAATATCCTCGCATTGCAAGGTATTTGGAAAGTTTTTCCTGTGTGTGCATATGAATTGTGGTCTAGTTGGGTTTCCTTGCAACTCATGGTAGTCCTTTTGATTGATGGAAGCCATGAAATCAGAGAGCTAAATATGTTTATCATGAATGCAGTGACCTCATTTCCTTAGTTTTTTGAACCAGGGCAAAGTCAACTATTTCCAATCAATTGGGTAATTTCTCCTCTCTTGTAGCCACCATAACAAAATTGCGTCCATGTGACTGGTTTTAAAGTTTATGTTCTTTTTGTGTGTTGTTTGTCGGCTAGGATGATATTTGGTTTCTTGTATAGGTGAGCAGAGTCTGGTTTGCATTTATGAATACTCTCTTTTGGGTGGTTTGAGAAGCTATACCACTTTTCTTATGTCTTCTTCAATTCTTTCAAAGCATAACAAGTAACAAATTCCTTGATATGCTGTTTATGCTCTTCTTGGAACAGGTTTTTGGGTGCAATTAAGCAATACTTGTGTCTGTCTCTGTTGAAGAACAGCGCTTCAAATCTCATGATTGTTTTCCAGCTTTCTTGCTCCATTTTCATCAGTCTGGTTTCGAGGTTTAGAGCTGGATTGAAAGCAGAGATTGGAGTGTTTTTCCCTATGATTGTTCTCAGAGTTTTAGAAAATGTATCTCAACCTAATTTTCAACAGAAAATGATAGTACTTCGGTTTCTGGACAAGCTCTGTGTTGATTCGCAGATCCTGGTAGATATCTTTATTAACTATGATTGTGATGTCAATTCATCAAATATATTTGAGAGGTATGTTCTTTGATTTCTTTTAGATATCTAGTTGAGACTACATGATTAAAATCCTAATACTTCTAATTTATAACTTGGTTTGATTGTTCTTATTTTTCAGAATGGTCAATGGACTTCTCAAAACTGCCCAGGGTGTCCCCCCTGGTACGGTCACTACGCTGTTACCACCTCAGGAGGTCAATATGAAACTTGAAGCTATGAAGTGCTTGGTGGCTATTTTGAAATCAATGGGAGACTGGATGAACAAACAGTTCCGCATTCCTGATCCTCATTCTAGAAAATTTGATGCAGTTGAAAACAGTCCTGATTCTAGCAATGTTACCATTGCAAATGGGAGTGGGGACGAGCCTGTTGAAGGATCTGATTCTCATTCAGAAGCGTCTACTGATGCTTCTGATGTTTCCACTATTGAACAGCGCCGTGCGTATAAGTTGGAACTTCAGGTATGTATGATTGAATGTTTGGATGCTTGCAAATAAGTTGTCTTTCTGTTTATGTTCTGGGGTCTTCCCTGGGAATCTAATGGTGAAGTTGTGGCAGGAAGGTATTTCTCTTTTTAATCGGAAACCCAAGAGAGGAATTGAATTTCTGATCAATGCAAATAAAGTGGGCAACTCACCTGATGAGATAGCAACTTTTCTTAAAAATGCTTCTGGTTTGAATAAGACGCTGATTGGTGATTATCTAGGAGAAAGGGAAGAGTTACCGCTTAAAGTAATGCATGCCTATGTGGATTCTTTTGAGTTTCAAGGCATGGAGTTTGATGAGGCTATCAGGGTCTTTCTCCAGGGCTTTCGGTTGCCTGGGGAGGCACAGAAAATTGACCGTATAATGGAAAAGTTTGCTGAGCGATACTGCAAATGTAACCCAAAAGTTTTTACTAGTGCTGATACGGCTTATGTCCTTGCCTACTCTGTGATAATGCTTAACACTGATGCCCATAATCCCATGGTGAAGAACAAGGTCTGATATAGATATTTTGCTTTTATGCAGTTGTATTTGTTTGACAGAGTGGTTTATAATTTTCTGTAATGTTGAACTGTCTCTTCCGGTGAATAAATGCAGATGTCAGCTGATGATTTCATCAGAAACAATCGTGGCATTGATGATGGAAAAGATTTACCTGAGGAGTTCATGAGATCATTGTTTGAACGGATTACACGAAATGAGATTAAAATGAAAGAAGATGATTTGGCACTCCAACAACGGCAGTCTATGAACTCAAACAAAATTTTAGGGTTGGATGGCATCCTGAATATTGTTATCCGCAAGCGGGGTGAAGATATGAATATGGAGACAAGTGATGATCTTATTAGGCGCATGCAGGAACAATTCAAAGAAAAAGCTCGCAAATCTGAGTAGGAATTACTGGTTTTCTTATGGTGCAAAAATTTACTACTCTTCCATAGGCCCCCTTGTGCACTGATGAGCATAGTGTTTCTACTTCTGTATTGTCTTGTATTTACCCGTAGAATATGACCATTTCTTAAAGGTTCTGATGCCAAATGCATTTACTTAGCATTTAGCTGCTAGAGTTGCATGGTTGAAGTTTGCGAGAGCTCAGACAGACATTGTTTCTTATTTGATTATTTCATCACTTGAAAATATCCTCTTATTGTGAATTTGCTATTTATTGAATTTGTGTAATCTTTATGTGGTTCTCATTGATCTACACTGGTCTTGTTATTTGTAGGTCAGTCTATTATGCAGCAACAGATGTTGTGATCCTTAGATTCATGATTGAGGTATGCTGGGCGCCCATGCTGGCTGCCTTCAGTGTTCCTCTTGATCAAAGTGATGATGAAGTAATTATAGCACTGTGTCTTGAAGGTTTCCGTTACGCTATTCATGTTACATCAGTGATGTCCATGAAGACTCATAGAGATGCGTTTGTGACATCCTTAGCAAAGTTTACTTCCTTGCATTCTCCTGCTGATATAAAGCAGAAAAATATAGATGCTATCAAGGTTGGTACTTGACATTTCTGAATTTCTTATACATGCCAGGAAAGATGGTTAAATTTGTGCTCCAAATTGTTTATGTGTCTGAAATTCTGTTAAAGTAGATTGCCTGTTGGGTTGTCCTTGATGACAAGTTATCTATGTTAATCAATACCTTAACATTTTTCTTTGGGTACATGCTATTACGAGAATAATTGTCTTTCAATGGTAGCTCTGCTTTGAGATGTTCTGTCATCTTGATATGAAAGATTATGTAACACACACACACACACACACATATGACTTGTTTATTCAGCTGGAGCCTATTAAAGTTTCCACATGCTTATCATATTCTCCTCACCAATAAATTACCTCAATATCTGAATCCTCCTTATTCTACGTAGGAGATTTTCGGTGGGAAAATATTCTGTGTTTTAAAACATATGAAGGCTTCTTTAGCTTTGACAGATGTTTTTTGGCAAGGTAGTGATCATTTAGCTGAGCACATGGTATTGTGAGGATTATATTAGTTTCTTGTCCATGGATAGACAAAAAAATGCTGGAACTTCCCTCTCTGAAGTTACCTTTCTGGAACCGGAACTCTAAAAGGTAGTGACATAGCAAATAGATTAGAATTGAATGTTATTTGATTTTCTGAGAAAAATTTGGTCTCAATGGAGGTGAAAGTTCAAATGACAATTACAAGGATATCTGTGTGTGTGACTCTTTGCTATTTGGATGTGCCCATTTGGAAGCTAGTAAATTGTCTTGATATTGATAACTTTATGCAGCTTATTAACTACTAGCTTGGAAACTATATTACACGGGTCATAACCTACTGAACTTTGTACCATTAGGCATTTGCTTCATGTATCTAACATTGCATTTATTGTGTTATCAGGCGATAGTTACCATTGCAGATGAGGATGGTAACTATTTGCAAGAAGCTTGGGAGCATATATTGACATGCGTGTCACGCTTTGAACATCTGCATCTCTTAGGAGAAGGTGCTCCCCCAGATGCTACCTTTTTTGCCTTTCCCCAGAATGAGTCTGAAAAATCAAAGCAAGCTAAGTCAACTGTTCTACCTGTTTTAAAAAAGAAGGGACCTGGGAGGATGCAGTACGCAGCTACCGCTGTGATGAGGGGTTCATATGATAGTGCTGGCATCGGTAGTAATGCTTCTGGAGCAGTCACTTCTGAACAGATGAATAATTTAGTATCCAATTTAAACATGTTAGAACAAGTTGGAAGCTCTGAAATGAATCGCATATTTACACGGAGTCAGAAATTGAACAGTGAGGCAATAATTGACTTTGTTAAAGCTCTTTGTAAGGTGTCTATGGAGGAACTTCGATCTGCATCTGATCCGCGGGTATTCAGCCTCACAAAAATGGTTGAGATTGCGTATGTATCACCTTGCTTCTTTGTTTTTTTTCCATCATTTTTTTAATCTCTCGAATGATTCCTGAATTGATTTCACATTTTGCTCTAATCATTTGACTTGATATATTATTTCAGGCATTATAACATGAATCGCATCAGGCTTGTATGGTCAAGCATCTGGCACGTGCTTTCTGATTTCTTTGTAAACATTGGCTGTTCTGAAAATCTTTCAATTGCAATATTTGCCATGGATTCATTGCGACAGTTATCAATGAAATTCTTAGAGAGAGAGGAGTTGGCAAACTACAATTTCCAGAATGAATTTATGAAGCCATTTGTCATTGTCATGCGTAAAAGTAGTGCTGTTGAAATCAGAGAGCTGATCATCAGATGTGTTTCTCAAATGGTTTTATCTCGTGTCAACAACGTCAAATCTGGATGGAAAAGCATGTTTATGGTATTGACATCCTTCCCATCAAACTCCCATCTTCTTATTATGTGGGTTTGGTTATGATTTTTCTTTTCTTTTTTTTCTACATGACTTGTTTTGTCTGTTATGCCATAAAGAACTTACACTTGATTCTTCAGGTTTTCACAACTGCAGCATATGATGATCACAAGAACATTGTACTCTTGGCCTTTGAAATAATGGAAAAGATTATTCGAGACTACTTTCCCTACATTACCGAGACTGAAACAACTACTTTCACAGATTGTGTTAATTGTTTAATTGCATTCACCAATAGTAGATTCAACAAAGATATCAGCCTGAATGCAATTGCTTTTCTTCGATTCTGTGCTACAAAACTTGCAGAAGGAGATCTTGGATCTTCTTCAAGGAACAAGGAAAAGGACTCCTCTGCAAAAGTTTCTCCATCTTCCCTTGAAGCTGGAAAAGATGGAAAACAAGATAGTGGAGAGAGCACAGATAAGGAAGATCATCTTTATTTCTGGTTCCCTTTACTGGCAGGTATGGTTCAGCATGAGTTGTATATATCATATTATCAAAGAATTTGTTCCTCAAGCTGTAGAGCTTTGCTCTTTGTTCTTCTCCCTGCAAATTTTCTCTCTTAATGTAAAATATATTTCTTTGATATTGAAATGATTGTTGTTTGTTGTGCAGGTTTATCAGAACTTAGCTTTGATACTAGGCCTGAAATTAGGAAGAGTGCCTTACAAGTGCTGTTTGAAACTTTGCGGAATCATGGTCATCATTTTTCTCTACCTTTATGGGAGCGAGTTTTTGAGTCAGTCCTTTTCCCAATATTTGACTATGTGCGGCATGCTATTGATCCTACTGGGGGCGAGTCTCCTGGACAGGGCATTGATAGTGATTCAGGTGAGCTTGATCAGGATGCATGGCTATATGAGACATGCACGTTGGCCCTCCAACTGGTTGTTGATCTTTTTGTGAAGTTCTATAATACCGTCAATCCTCTTTTGAGGAAGGTGTTGATACTTCTGGTTAGCTTCATTCGACGTCCTCATCAAAGCCTTGCTGGCATTGGTATAGCTGCCTTTGTTCGATTGATGAGTAATGCTGGGGAACTATTTTCAGAAGAAAAGTGGCAAGAAGTGGTTTTGTCATTAAAAGAGGCAGCCAAAGCAACCCTTCCTGATTTCTCCTATATTGCTGGAGATTCTATGCGAGCAAGCCATGGACGTTACGCCCAAGTTAATGGAGAGTCTGGTGAAACTGGTACGGCTGATGATGATCCAGAGAGACTGATGACACGTCGTCTTTATGCTTCTATATCTGATGCAAAATGTCGAGCAGCTGTTCAACTTCTATTGATTCAGGTAATATTTGATTTGATGTTGGGACATTGTTATACACTTTGCTATTTATATTACATGTGGGTTAGTTGTTGCCGACCTGTTGTCATTCTCTTCGCTGTAGTGGTCTCTTCATCTACAAGTGTTTAAGCATATACCTGTTCTATATTGCAGGCAATCATGGAGATTTACAGCATGTATCGACATCATCTTTCTGCAAAAAATGTCTTGGTCCTCTTCGATTCATTGCATGATGTGGCATCCCATGCTCACAAGATTAATACAAATTCCATGTTACGATCAAAGCTACAAGAGTTTGGCTCAATGACTCAAATGCAAGACCCTCCACTGCTGCGCCTAGAAAATGAGTCTTTCCAGATTTGCCTCACATTTTTACAAAATCTAATACTTGATAGACCTCCAAGTTATGATGAGGCTGAAGTTGAATCTTGTCTTGTGAGCCTCTGCCGGGAGGTTTTGCAATTTTACATTGAAACTTCCTGTTCCGGACAGACTTCTGCATCTCCATCCGATGGGCAACATCATTGGCTGATACCTTTGGGCTCTGGAAAACGTAGGGAATTAGCTGCACGGGCACCTCTTATTGTTGGAACTCTCCAGGCAATATGTAGTTTGGGAGATAATGCGTTCGAAAAGAACTTGGCTCGTTTCTTCCCTCTTCTATCTAGCTTGATAAGTTGTGAGCATGGTTCAAATGAAGTCCAGGTGGCTCTCAGTGATATGCTTAGCTCATCTGTTGGCCCTATTTTGCTCAGATCATGTTGATTTTGGTAAGATTGTACTGAATTTTTTTGGTTGTCCCATACCTTATCACTGCTTCTAGCTTCTGATTTATATGTTTTCGATTTATTGTAATTGTTACTGAAAAGTAGATCTGCAGTAATGAAGAGTTAGCAATGATTTTGGATTAGCCAATTCTTCGGAATCTTTCTAGTTACTCATTCAGCAGCATTGCACCTCTTTGTTCCGAAGTTTTCATGCTGTATGCTCGTTCATTTTCTCCCTTTATCTCTTTCAACGGTCTGATTATCAGAACAATAATTCCTCGTTAAAAAGTCTCTTTAACTATATCTGATGGTTTCTGCTCTCGACCATTACCTTCTGCCTGTATATTCCTTTTTTCGCCGTGAGTTGTTAATGGTGTGAACAGTGGTTTGAAATTTGACTGAAAGATCATCTTGGGATGGATTTCTCTTCTTTCATATTACTAATGGTTGATCGTTGTGGATTAAGCCTTGGACTTGT
>JANTNU010000004.1:1927265-1943693 GCA_024752395.1 Erythroxylum havanense
GAAAAGTAGATCTGCAGTAATGAAGAGTTAGCAATGATTTTGGATTAGCCAATTCTTCGGAATCTTTCTAGTTACTCGTTCAGCAGCATTGCACCTCTTTGTTAAAAAGAATTCGTTCACGTCTCCGAAGTTTTCATGTTGTATGCTAGTTCATTCTCTCCCTTTATCTCTTTCAACGGTCTGATTATCAGAACAATAATTCCTCCTTAGAAAGTCTCTTTAATTATATCTGATGGTTTCTGTTCTCGACCATTACCTTCTGCCTGTATATTCCTTTTTCACCGTGAGTTGTTAATAGTTTGAACAGTGGTTTGAAAATTGACTTAAAGATCATCTTGGGATGGATTTCTCTTCTTTCATATTACTAATGGTTGATCGTTGTGGATTAAGCCTTGGACTTGTAATTTATGACTCTGGGGCTGATATCTGTTGGCAAGAACGTTATTTGTTGGCTCCTAACCTGATAATGACGCCTTGAGCAAGATGACTGTAATCATAGTTATCTGGAAATCAGCCGCACACAATACAAACAGTGTCGCTGACATGTAGAACTTCCAGATATGGAAGGACTAAACAGCGGGCCGTCACAAGTTTTGACTTTTGGAATTAGTTTCAATTAATAATTTATCTGATGTGTATAGCTTATACTAACATAATAAGAAATCTGCCGCAAGATTGACTTGGTCCTTAGGCTGCCAAGTGGAATATCATTCCTTGATTACTAGAATAGAAGTAAGACGCAACAGATTGGAGAGCTCCTGTAGTTGCGGAGACTTCCAATATTTTTGAGTTGAAATGAAATATGCGGCGTTGGCATTGCTGGCACTCTTCACCACCACTCAAGGACCTCCTGACCGAATCAACGAAATCGCCTGACCACGTCCCTCGTTCATTGTCTGTTTATCCTCGTCCAAGTTGTGAGTGAGTCATCTTACGCGTCCTATGACCTTCAGCTAGATTTTAACGATTGACTATCTGATGTGAATCCCGAGGTCCAAAACAGAAGATTGGCCGGTCTTCGATGCAGTGTCTTGTCCCTTAACTCTGCGTGTGCCCACAGGAATTATTAAGATTGTCATTTCATTCATGTTCACCTATATATACAAGTAATCACTTCACTCTATGTTCTATTACTATCTGATCTCTTCCAGTATTATTAACCAAAAAGACATGCTGAGCCATCTCAGGACTTGCTTGACCAATTTGTGTGAAAGGGTCCAAGTGAAATGCAAGAGGAGAAAAGGGAAGAAGCTGTGTTTTAGCTTTGATTCCTTAACATCGTCTTTGGCAGCTATGGATGTCCCCGATCAACTCAGCCAAGTGTTCAAAGTCATCGACGCAAATGGGGATGGTAAGATATCGTCTCATGAGCTGAGCCAACTGCTTTCTGTGTTCGGGTACAACAAATCAGAAGCTACCAAGGTAGCTGAAGGTATGCTGAGAGAAATGGACTGCGACGGTGATGGGTTCGTAGACTTGAACGAGTTCATCGACGCCGTCAGCGGCGGTGAAGAAGAGTATCTTGTGGACGCATTTCTAACATTTGATCTTGACAAGAATGGTCTCATCTCTGCTAGGGAATTGCAGAAGGTTCTCAGTAGCCTGGGATCAGAGGACTGTAGCCTACGAGATTGCCGACTTATGATTAAAGGAGTTGATAAAGATGGTGATGGGTTCGTTGATTTTAAAGAATTCCGATCGATGATGAATTCATCAAGAGCAACCTAGAAGATGAACCTTTCAAACTACGGTGTGATACAGAATAATTTGGTAATGTAAAGTCTTATCCACCCTCTTGTTTCTTCTGTTCTAGCAGACACTTTAGCTCTGGGAGATTTTTTGTACATAAGTTCTTACAAGGCAAGGTTATATCACTTCTAAAAACCCATTTCATGCAAACTCTCTCTTCTCTTGTGCTGATTAAAGGACTTTTCCAGACTGTAAAAAGCTCTCCTTACCATTTGTTTGTACTGAACATCTTCAACTCTGGCATCTCTCTCTCTCTCTCTCTCTCTCTCTCCTCCTCCATGATAGGAAATGGGCAAATGGGTTCTCCCCTCTTGTCACATTATGCTTGTCAATTTCAGGGTCTTAGTTCATGCCAACCCAAAATGTATAAGCCTTCTTGATTACTCAGACACACATACTAAAAAGTCTACCGAGACTGGTAGGCCACAGGACCACGCTCCAGATACAAACAAAGCACGAGTCATCATTATCCTCACGCTTCCCGTCTCTCAACTTTTGTTGTTTCCTTTGGAGTTGGTGGTGACTGAATATTCAATTATTGCATGCACTAAGCCATCTATCCATCCAAGATATTTTCTTCCCCACGCGCTCTCTAATCATACATGTTCTTTACCTCTTTCAGTCTCCTTGTGTTTTACCTTTTGTTCTCCTCGTTCCAAGTTGTGAGTAAGCTGAAGTATAGCGTGATTTTCGAGAGGATTACCAAAGAAAAGTAAATTTTAGGGTTTTAAATTGGTGGTCGAACTTATGAATGTAATTATAAGCAACAATTTGCTATAGTTGCTCTTTTATAACTTATAATTGTGACTTAATAATTGCAATAATTCATAATTCACAACTACTAAATTGAGGCTACATATCAAGTCACATAAATAAGAAAGGTTGAATATATTTATGAGGTCAAAAGGACTTAGGTTTGATTCCTTTATTTACACTTTTTTGATCGAGTTTATCATATAGGACTTGTCTAATGCGAAATACTCATAATTTATAGATTATTGTGTCAATTCAAAGATTTATGTACAGATTCAAAAAATTAGCAGCTGTGGGTTTAAAAAAAAAATCATGATTTTCTTATAATTCAAAGTTAGAAGTTAGACCATAATTAAACGGTATATTTTGCGAGCCCAAATCCGTGAATTTTGTTCGACTTGGATTGGTCTCTGAACCGGTTATGATACTATTACAAAAGGATGAGCTGTTATGTTATTACCAATTCTTTTCAAGGACCCAACCAAAGGAAGCCAATCCAACACGAAGACCACCCTCCACGGCCCTTTTTCTGCTTTAACTTTTATTTTTATACCAAGTTTATTGTCTTTTTCTGATTTCATAATTAATGGTTAAGCTTGATTTCACTCAATTTGAGTTTATGCATTTAAGTTTGAGAATTTTTTTATTATAACTAATTAAATTTAATCTGAATATATTAAAATTAACACATTAAATTAAATTTAATCAATTTTAAACTTAATTTCAATTATTTATATATAATAGAACTCATACTTGGACAAGATCAAGAATAAAGTGATAAGTAGCTAATTCTAATAGTCAAATGAGAAATAGGAGACTTAAGTGATTTAGATATATTAAGAGAAAATATCATGACGTTCTAGTGAAAAAATACAAGAAGATTGTCTTTAAAAATTTTAAGAGAAGAAGAGGAAGAATTGAGAACTTGGCCGTTAATAGAAAACTTTAACGAACTAAAATATTGGTAAAAGACCTTACATAGAATATTGGTTCGATGGTATGAACTGTTGTTTTTCGCTGCATGGACCTATACTGTTGTGAAAAAATTAATTTCAACAAAAAATAGATTAGTTTAATGGAGGAATCCAAGGTCTCTATGTTTTCTTGTATTTAAGAAGTTTTTATCTCATGCCTCTAACCTATTATTCAGTAGCAATAAATAGCAAAACAACTCAACAACTTGGCTAATTACAAGAAACTACTCTACTATTAACAAGGAACTAAAGTTTAAAGACTTAGAATAGCAGAGATACATATCTGTAGTAAGACTTATTCAAACAAAATTTAAATAAAAATTAATAAATAAAGAGGCATGTGGCACTCCCCCCCCCCCCTAAGTAAACCTATTATCATCAAGATGAATATATGAAAACTTGGTCTTGATCTCCTTAAACTCTTCCCAAGTGGCTTCTGCAAGAGATAAGCCTCGCCAATGAAACTAGACCTCTTGATTTTTCCTCCTCACTCTACTATCCAAAATGGCTTCAGGTTCTGGAGAAAGCTCACCAACCTCATCTGTGAAAGGCAATTGTGGCTGCACGACAAACATGACTCCAATTTGCTTCTCAAAGAGAGACACATGAAATATAGGGTGTACCTTGGCATCCCTTGACAATTCTAATTTATAAGTGACTACCCCAATTTTCTGTAACACTTTGAAAGGTCCATAATACGTTGCTACCAGCTTGAAATTCTTCCTTAGTGCAAGTGAATGATGCCTGTAAGGATGCAACTTGAGAAAAACCATGTCACCAACAATAAACCTCCTTTCTTGATGCTTCGCATCATACACTCTCTTTATTCGATTTTGAGCCTACTGAATTTTCTCTTTAAGTTCCTTAATAATGGTGTCTCTTTCCATCAATTCTTGCTCCACAACTACAACTTTAGCTGTACCAGGAATATAAGAGAGGAGAGTAGGTGGAGGCCTTTCATACACTACTTCAAAGGGAGTCTTTCCAATGGTTGAATAAACACTGGTATTATAACAATATTCTGCCCAAGTCAGCCATTTAATCCATCACTTTGGTTGAGAACTTGTAAAGCACCTGAGATACATCTCCAATGTTCAATCTACCACCTTCGTTTGGCCATTAGTTTGGGGGTTATAAGCTGAACTAAAATTGAATCTAGTGCCATTTAAATTAAATAATTCTCTCCAAAATGAGTTGGTGAAGATAGGGTTACGATCACAAACAACAGATTTTAGCATTTTATGTAACAAAAAAATATTTTTTTTTAAAAAAAGAGCAATTATTACAGCAGTATAAGGGTGAGAAATAGGCACAAAATGAACATATTTAGATAGTCTATCAATAACTACAAATATAATGGACTTGCCTCTTGAAATTGGTAGGTCATTAACGAAATCTATTGAAATGTCTTCCCAAATTCTGTTTGGAATTGGTAGAGTTTAAAGGAGGCCAGCTGGGGAAGTAAGCTCTTCTTTATGCCTTTGACAAATATCACAATCTCTTATGAAATTTTGCACCTTACTCTTAAGCCCTTGCCAATAAAAAGTGGAGCATATCCTGTGGAGCGTTTTGAGAACCCTTCATGAGTGCTATTGTGAAATTGCTCAATTATATCTTTAATCAAAAGTGAATCCTTTATTAGATAAATTCTCTCTTTAAGGAATAGAACCCCATCTCTATATTTCCATGGACCAAGTGCTTAACCATTAAGTACCTTTTGAACTATTTTACCCGTATTTGGATTTGAACTAGTTTCTTTTTTAATGGAATCAATCCAATTTGGAATTGGTCATGAAATAGCCAAAATTTAGGCCTCTCCATCTCCTTGTTCTTCTCTTCTGGATAGAGCATCGACAACGATGTTTTCTTTTCAACCTTTATACTCAATAGTAAAGTCAAATCTCTTCAGCTTGAATAACCACCTTTGTTGTGCTGCTGTTTTAATTTTGTGGCTTCATAAATGCTTTAAACTCTGGTGATTAGTCCTCACAATGATTTTTTGACCAAGAAGATATGGTCTTTATTTTTGCACAGCAAGAACAAGTGCCAAAATTTCCTTCTCATATGTAGATAAGAGATGGTGTTTACCATGTAAAGAATTGCTATAGAAAACAATTGTCCATTCTTGCATCATTATGGCTCACACACCTGATCCTGAAGCGTCACATTCAATAACGAATTGTTTGGAGCAATTCGGGTGAGCCAAGGCTGGGGCATTGGTCATCACTTCCTTTAATTTGATGAATGCTTCCTCCACTATAGGTGACCATTTGAATCCATTCTTCTTCAACATCTTGGTTAAGGGACTTGCTATTTTTCCTAAATGCTGAATAAACTTCCAGTAATAGCCACAAAGACCCAAAAACTCCTGTAGAGATTTTGAAGTTGTGGGCTTTGGCAAGCCTTGTATAGACTCAATTTTTTCTAGATCTACAGTAACTTCATCCTAGACCAAGGTACTTAACTTCCCTTTGGCCAAATTGACATGTCTCGATTCTTATAAACAATTGTTGAGCGTATAAAATTGAAAATACAACCTCTAAATGTTTTACATATTCATCCCAAGTTTTGTTGTAAATGAGGATATCATTAAAAAATACAAGAATGAACTTTCTTAATTAATCTTTAAACATCTTATTCATTAGAGATTGGAATGTTGATGGGGAATCAGCGGGGCTGAATGACATGACCAGAAATTCGTAATGGCCCTAATGTGTGCGAAAAGTTGTCTTCTCAATATCTTGGGAATGGATTTTGACTTGGTGATAACCCGACCGAAGATCCAATTTGGTAAAATATTGGGCACCGTCAAGCTCATCAAGTAATTCTTCGATAACATGTATGGGAAATTTATTTTTCAAAGTATTTTTATTTAATTCTCTATTGTAACAGTCCAGATTACCCGTCCACAGATATTGCTCACTTTGGGTTACCACTTTAGTCAAATCCTTCACGGTTTTGTTCTTCCTATCATTGGAAAGACGTGTCTATAAGGGAGAGATATCTGTACTCTTATAAGGCGTACTTTATTCCTCTTTCCAACCGATGTGAGATTTCACACTCTTCACCCCCTTAGGACCCAACCTAGCTAGTACAACAGTTGAAAACCGGCTCTGATACCATTTATAACAGCCCAGATCATTGAATCATAAATATTGTTTTCTTTAGGTTGCCCCTCGGATCAAACCCCTTACGATTTTGCTGTTCTTACCCTTGGAAAGACGTGTTTGTAAGGGAGAGGTATCCGTATTCTTATAAGGCATACTTCATTCCTCTCTCCAACCGATGTGAGATCTCACACTTTGTTTTTGGGGGGCAAGCTCTCAGAACAGACAATATCTATAGGTGAGTGATCTGGGCTGTTACATATGTAATCAATACATATTGACCATGACCCATCATGCTTCTTTACCAACAGAATAGGAGCAGAATATGGACTCTGACTTGGTCGTATCATTCCTGCAGTTAACATTTCTGATACTATCTTTTCAATTTTTGACTTTTGATATTGTAGGTAATAATACGACTTCACTTAAATTGGTTCCAGATTCTTCAGGGTATTTTGTGGTCGTGGAATCATTGCTGTGGCTGTCTAGCTAGTTCAGCTAATAATACTCTAAATTTCTCCAACGGATTCTATATTTGAGGATGCAACACAAGTTCCTTTGGATGAATGGGTAGATTTCCCAAAATTTCAAGCAAAAATTCGATTTTGTTCAGCTTAACCATTTATTCCATTTAGTACAGAATAACGAGTTGATTTTCTAAAATTGGGGTGCCTTGCAAAATTACTTTATTTCCATCAAACTCAAATGTCATTAAGAGTTTTGCAAAATTCCAAACAATTGGTCCCAATGTTCGTAGCCATTGGGTTCCTAAAACAATGTCATAGCCTTCCAATGGTAAAATGTACAAATCAACAATTACAGGAACTCCTTGAATAAGTAGTTGAGTTCGAGTGCATTTACTGAACTTGCCAATTTTTCTCCTAAAGTAAAAACCACCTTCAATCTTTTGCCCTTCATTCGTACTAACCCAGCTTTCTTTGCAAATCTCTCACTTACAAAGATGTGAGTGCTTCCTGAATCCATTAGAATTATGCCAAACCTATTGGATAATTTTCCGCAAAGCCGCATAGTCTCTGGGCCTTCAAAGCCTGAAAGTGCATGTAAGGATATTGCTAGAATTTCTGCTGAATCTTGATCCTCAATTTTCATCTCTGCATCATCGTCACTATTCTCCAAAACAACTTGAATAGAAAAGAGTTTTTCTGCACCTGTTTCCTTGCCCATATTTTTCACTGCACTTGAAGCATAGTCCCAATTTCTTTCTCTCATTCGACTCGTCCCAAGTCAACCTCTTGATATTTTTGCTTACTGGTTTAATTGGTGCTGAAAAGGATCGTGATGGTTGGGGTGTCGAACGAGTGGTTGTTGCAAAACCCTTCCCATGGGATAAATTCCTTGCCTCATACGACCTTGCAAGTGAAATCGCTTCCGACAATGTTTTTGGGCTGCTGGCTTGCACATCTGTTCTTATAGAGGTTATTAATCCACTTACAAATCAATTTACTTGTCTTGCTTGAGATAGGTGTCCCACTTTGGCTGACAATTTCTCAACTTGAGTTTGGTAATCTTGTACAGTACCAAATTGTTGTAATTTCGATAATTCGCCCAAGAAATTAACAAATTGATTAGGACCATATCTCGAGTGAAGCCCCTCCTTCAATTCCAGCCATGTGATAATTGATGTCTCTTTTTTTAAGAGTTGGTACCACAACTGAGCATCTCCTTCCATATGAAAAGAGACGATTGAGACGTGCTCAATTTCTGGAGTATTATGGAACTGGAAGAATTGTTCAGCTCGGTAGAGCCAACTCGTGGGATCTTCTTGCCCATTAAAACAGGGAAAATCTAGCTTAAACAACTTGGGAACAAGCGAAGAGCCACTCCCAGAGCTATTTTTCCTTTCACGAGACTCTATGGCTCTCTCCATAATTGATTCCTCTTTTCCCTTTGATGACTGACCAGGACACTGGTCCATACGAGAATTAAGTTGGGAGAAGAGTTCTTCCAAGTGGCTAGCAATTCCTTGTTGCCCTCCAAAAAAGGACTGAATTTTTTGTTCTAATTGCTCCACTCTTTGGTCCATGTCAGAGCTCTGATACCATTTTGGTATGAACTACTATTTTTCTTTTCGTGGATCTATATTGTTATGAAAAGAAAATAAATTTCAACGTAAAATAGAGTGGTTTAATGGAGGAAACCAAGGCCTCTACGTTTTCACGTATTTAAAAAAATTTTATTGCATGCCTCTGACTTAGTATTCAATAGCTATAAATAGGAAAACAACCCAACAACTTGGCTAATTACAAGGAAACTACTCTGCTATTTACAAGGAACTAAAGTTTAAAGACTTAGAATAGCATAGATACATGCAACTACTAATATTTGTAGCAAGAATTATTCAAACACGAATTAAATAAAAATTAATACATAAAGAGGCTAGGCATGTGACATTTGACTAATTTAATCGTAAAAAATTTAAATCGATTTAATTTTTTATTCATCCTACCTTAATAATTAATCTTATTATTAAAAATCAATCATTTAATTTTAATAAACTAATTAGTTTTTATAAACTAATCAATTTTTATTTAACAATATTTTAATTAAAATTTAACTTTTAAAGTAGTTCTTTAATCATATTTCAAAAATTTTATTTTGTTTAATCTTTATCCTATATCGATTTTATAACGAGCTCTAATAATTACTGAACCTAAATTTTTTATTTTTTATTTTAATTTTCGATCTAAATTTTAGTTATCGGTTGACATTAATGACTGCCACTTGCACTATTGTTTTCAACTTGAAGAGAAGACATCGAATTATTCCAAAGAAATCACATGGGAACCTACACTTGGTCGGCGGTTTTAGTCTAAAATATTCCTGCGCAATGCTCCAAGCTGATTTTTTATTAATTTTACTGAAAAATAAGTCATGAACGATCGATTCATTGGGTTTCTTTGGAGGATAGAACAAAAGGGTTCACCATTGACGACCCACTTTCGAGTGAAAAAGCAGCTTCTAGGAGAGGAAGAACATGCATGTGCAAATTTATGCTTAGATTCCAAAGACCTAGGTCCTTTTCACATGGTCGAAATGGTGTCTTTCTTCTTTGATGCGGTCCATTTTGATCACACACTAATGCATAACTTTTAAGAAAAACAATTGTTTAGTTTGTAGGGTATGTGTAGTGATGTATTGCAGGCCTTCCGATCTTCTTTTTAGGTGAATTCTTTAGACATAACTTTTTGAAAGATCAACAAAATACTTTTATAAAGTTTAAATAGCAAATATTAATACGAGAATAAGAAATGAAACAATGGACCCGGTCTATACTAAAAAGGACCTATTATTTACTTAGATTTTGACTCATTAATTTAAATCATTTATTGAGTCATTTTATTATCTTTATCTAGATTAAATTGTGCAACTTGACTGATAATTCATTTAAAAACAAAAAAATGTAATTAATGTTGTCTAATTCTATGGGACAAGGACAAAATTGTTCCTAAGGACAAAAATGTCTAACAACGAACACTGAAATTTGCATGAAAAATCTTTTGATCACGTCAAATTGTTGAGTTTTAGTCTCTCAGATACAAAGCTAGATAACCGTAATGAAATTAGATGAAAGAAGTAGAACCAAAATAGCAAAGTCGAAGGTTATCGTAACCAGTGAATAAGACTCTTTATTTTGTGGGAGTTTGGTGAGAGTTATAATATACGTAACTTTTTATATATATTTTTGTAAATAGATTGTTTTCATAATTTGAACTTGTGACTTTATAATCACAAATGAGCATCATCATCATCATCACTCAGTCTGAAATTCCGCAATGAAGCAGGATTTGAGAAGGTCCGATAGTACGCAGCCTTACCCCTACATAGTAGAGAGACTGTTTCTGGTGGACCCGTATGTAAATGAGACAATATACGAATGATGTGATATACAGGGAAATAAATAAATAAAAATAACATAAAATACTTGAAAGAGGAAAGATCTGCGAGAACCTAGTAGTATACAAATTCTATCCCTCTTTGTCACTCATTGAGTAAGGGGATTGGGTCACTAGAACAGTTAATCATTTACCCTTATCCGATCACGCCAAGCTTTTCTATTCCGATCACAAATGAGCAACTTTACTAATTGTTTTCCCATGATTTATTGAACTTGTGATCTTATGATCACAAAGGAGTAACTTTATTAATTGTGTTAAAGTTCACTCTCATAATAATAATTATATTGTAATTCGGGTTAATTATTAACATGAATTATTTTATCAAAAAATTAACTATTGAAAATTATTAGATATAACACGACACAGTAAAGCATTGAAAAAAACATTAAAACATAACATATATCAATTTAGGTATTTAATTTAATTTAAAATGGCCTATCACGTCTACTAACAAACATTAATGTATAATTCTAACACTATGTTATAATTGATAAACTTTTCGTGATTTCTTGTAAAAAAATGATATATCACTAATTTTTATGAGTCCAATATGAGAACTGAGTATGATCTACTTTAAGGATCGAGCTTAATTAAATTTATGTTTTTAAATTTAAAAAAAATATTTAATCGGGTGCAAGAACCGTTCAAATCTAAAAATATATATTTAATTGAATCCGATCCAAAATTCAAATTTGTTGAAAAATTCACTTGAATTTCAAGCTGTTCAAACTTAAATAAAAATATATATTTCATGAGTTTCAAAGAATTCAATCAAATTTTGAATTTTTTGACTCATAAATTTTGAATTTTTTAATTATTAAATTAAATTAAATTTCAATAGAATGGATTAAAAGGGTCAAATCAAATTAAGTGTTCTTATTCCAAAGTTAATTCCGAAGCTTATTAATCTCTAATGGCTACCCCCTCACTGAGGGGAACGGATCCTCTATCTCCTACCTAGTCCCTTACTCTATCTCATTGGATCTCAGCTATTTATTTACGTGAGTCCTACATAAATAAATGACTAAGATCCAATAAAATAGAGTAGGGGACAGGATAAGAAACAGAGGATCCTAACTCCTTCGCTGAGTTGTGCCTTTAAGCATTGTGTTCTTTGTTTCTCTTACATTAGACTCTTGACCTCGACTCCTTTTCGTGTCAGTCTTTGCTGCGTCATTTTAAAAGTGCATCAAGTTGTTCACGTCGAGTCTTGAACCATCTCCTTAAACACGAACCTAATTCAAAATTTGATCAAATCAAACTTCATTTAATAATTTCAAACTAATCCTACTCTTAAACCTCTCGCTACTAGAAAATTTAAGGATCCTTTTGAAAGGAAACCTGCCCCAGTTAACAAAAATCTTATATGTAATTTATAGTTCAAACCTTTCAAGTCAGGTTTCGAGCCACCTTTTAATATTGAATTTTGTTAAATGATCGTTTCATCATAATAGTTTAAGCTGTTATGTGAACCTAACTTAATTGGTTTTATATATTTACTAACATACTCCTTTAAGTGAAAGCCCTTTATATTTGAAACTTACACAAGCTCACTCTACCTTGTATTGAATAATAAATAGGTGGTAAGATTTTAACTTATGACCACTTTATCACAAAGGCTCTGATATTATATTAAATGATCGTTTCATCACAATAGCTTAAGTTGTTATGTAAGGTCAACTTAATTAATTTTATATATTTATTAACAAACTTTACTCAAGATTCAATGGAGGGGGGGGGGGTGTGGTCTAAGAAGTTCGGCACAAATCCAATTGTCAACCCTACTCTTAAACCATTATCTACCATGAAGAACCCTTTTGAAAGGAATCCTACAGCGAGTTAACCAAGATCATGTCTTGAATCCTTAGTTCTTCAATTTCTGTCGATCTTTGGTGGATTGGTTCGAGTGCTACGACATAGTTTTTATAACACTTCAGAAAGATTTTGGGTGTTCGATCGGCACTCTCCACTAATTAGGGTAAAATTGCATAATGCATATTACTGAAGTTTTCAATTTTCGCATATGGGCACTGAATTGTTGTTATAGATGCTTCTTGCATGTCCCAGGAGCAAAGGATCAATCACACGATTCACATCCCAGTCCTTTTCTCTGCTAAGCATATTTTTCATCTTTGAGGGTAAGTAACCATCCTGAAAACAACAGAAGAAGAAGAGGAAGGCATTGACTATGGAGTTTTTCTCTGCCTAGGCCACTCAATTTTTCAATCACAATGCCTGTCATGGTGACTAAGGTTTACTCTTAAATTCTACAGTATACTATAGTATAATATTATATCATATAACTAGTTATCAATTATTAGGGATTAAAAAATAATATAAAAGGGGCTGATGTTATTAGCATAAATACATATATGAATAGTTGATTTGTAAGAATTTTTTAAAACTTAATTAATACAATGATAAATTGATTTGAGAATTAACAATTTAAATTTCACTTTGATCAGATTTAGGGATCGAATTTATTCTCAAAAGAGTTGACTAAATTTAATTTAAACCGATACATTATTCAACCCAATTTGGTCCATTATTAATCCTATACATATACCAAGACCAACATTTTTTACAAAACAAAGGATATGCAAAAGAAACAAGATTAAACATTTACAACAAAAAACGTAATAGACCGTAATATTTCGAAGCGTTCAAATTGAATTTTAACGTTTTCAAAACATTCAGAATAGATTCTAATTAATAGATGGAAAATTTAACAAGGTTAAATTTCTATTAATTAAGTATTGACATGATATTATTTTTTATGTTTAAATAAAAAGTATGTCTCGTATGAAAAGTGAGACTCGTATGCTAGTGGGTCTGATTGTTACGTGATAAGTTGAAACCTACTATTTGAAATTTGTAACAGTGGATTTCATTGTAGCGTGATCGTGAAACTCACTTTTTGATTAATAAAAAAAAAATAGGTGACAATATGGTTAACTTTTTATTTTAAAAAAATAAAAAATATCATTTCAGTATTGACATGATATTTAACCAATAAAAAGTTAACTCCTTTAATTTTTTATCTATTTAAAGTTTATTTTAAATATTTTAAAAACGTTTGAATTTGATTATAATAATTAAAAACAGTTAAAGTGTGATTTATTGTAAATGCTGAAGTTTAAAGTATAATTTTGACCAAACAAACAAGAAACGAGAGTCAAAATATAGCAATCAATCGTTGTACTTTGGTGAGAAGAAGACAAGCAATCAAAACGTTAATCATGTGTGCCCTAATTATTCGATTCTTAGGACTCCAAATTTGGATTGGTCTCATTGTCCCATGAACATTGTCTAGCCACTTTTAAACAAAATGAAAGCAATTGAAAGGATAATCAAAATAGAGTGGAGATATATTGAAAGCATATATTAAATCGAGTATGATATTTAATTATGTAATTATTATTTTATTAAATAATTTATTTAAAATATATAATATATACTTTATTATATAGACATATATTCTATTATAATTAAAATAATATAATGTTAATTCATATAAAATCAATTAATCTTTTAATATATCAAAAATTAAAATATATCAAAAAGGTTATTTTTAATTTTAGATATTTAATTTTAAATATAATTGACTTGTTTTAAAATTTATTAAATTTTAATAAAGTCAATGTTTACAAATAATTTAGCTTTCCATTTTATCGATACAATTTTATTTATATTTTTTATTACAATTTTTATATAAATTATAATAAAATAATATTACATAACTAGTCAGCACACCGATTATTCTCTATAGATGTGACGAGGTAAAATTATCCAAGTAAAACAATTCATTAATTAAACAATTCACTTAATAATAAGAAACGTACTTCAAATTGTAATAGTCACCAGTAATTTGGAATGAATGGGTTAAGTTCGACTAGCGCGTGCATGTGATGGCTCGTGAAGAGAGAAGCGGCGATGGAATCGGGAAAAGACACGTATGATGATCGGCAAAGTACACACAAAGGTGGGACCCAACGGACAGCGTCGGCATCAACCTCAAAGCACCTTCATCCCCCATGCCCAGAGTCCCCCTCAAGACACGCTCTGACCCTCTCCTGAGTCCTGACCCCTTTGTTTGTCCAATTCCCAAAGTACCCTCTCTCTTATCCCTATTTACAAATCCACTCCTCCTCCTCCTCTTCAGTTTTTCTTATCTTATGACCGTTGACCTGTAACGATTCATTAACCAACAAGAATTCGTAACGTTTTCATGATTAATCATCCCATGAACAAGAGATGATGTTTGAGAAACTTTGAAGCTAAACACTTCCATGTTCTTCAGATCTTTGCGTATCCTTCGCTTTTGCTTAGGTTGAGAGCATCACTTAAAGTTATATGTTGAGATTAACTTGAAGTTTAGAGAGGTTTGGAAGAGAAAGCAGTGAGTTTTTTTGTACTTAAGAGTCAAATGAAGCGAACTGGGTTTCTCTGAATGAAGCAGTAAAGCAAAAGAGCACTAGATTGAATCTCCATTCTTGCTGTTATCATATGGTCTGAATTCTGCAGATTCAGGGAATCTGAACTGATGGAGTAGAGAAGTGGAAGTTGCAGAAAGAAGTGAGTGTGAGGTTTAGGAAGACAAAATGATATTCAAAAGACAGGTTTTTTAAGACAGGAGAAGAGAGTAGAGTGGTGGTAGATTTGAGAGAGTTTTAGAGAGAAAGAGAGAGAGAGAGATGAGAAGAACATGAAGGTGTTGCTGGGACTCCATAAGAGACGAAGAAAGGAAGGAGAGTGAAAGGCAAAGGTAGGGCCCAGACACCGCCCATCCGAACCCTGTCTTACCAAAACTAAACCCATCTTCGACCCAAGACCCTTGACCTAACCCTAACCCAACACGGCAACACCTCTATAACCAAAGACACACTACCCCCACCTTCTCTTGTTCATTTTCCAACAACTTATGATCTTCCTCGGACACACATGAAACAACCTAAGAAAAGCTCGTAAGAGGGGCTTGGTTCAGCTGAGACTTGAAGGATTATAGCACCTCCGATCCATCCAGGGTCAATCCAAGAATCTGTCCTTCGATAAATTCACTAGTGGGGTTTTTGTGTATTGATCAGTTAGATAAGGGAACTTAATCTGAAGAATCAAAGAAATGAATCCGGTCACAGCTCATGGTCGCCCTCTTCCACCTCCTTTTCTCACCAGTGACCTTCACTTGCACTCTCGCCATCAGTTTCAACACAATTCAGAAGATGAACAGAGCCGAAACGGTAGTCTAAACCGTGGTCAAAAGCGAGATCACGATGAGATCGACACATCGACACCGAACACAATCGAAGGCAAAGAACTGGTCCCTTTAACGTCTGGCGGAGAAGGAGAGATGACAAGAAGAGCCAGAGGAAGACCAGCTGGTTCAAAGAACAAGCCAAAACCACCAATTATAATCACAAGAGACAGCGCCAACGCTCTTCGATCTCATGTCGTGGAAATAGCTAATGGATGTGATATCATGGACAGTGTGTCGACTTTCGCGAGGCGCAGACAAAGAGGAGTTTGCATCTTGAGTGGAACTGGAAGTGTAACTAACGTCACTCTCAGGCAACCGGCTTCTGCCGGAGCTGTCGTAACTTTACATGGAAGATTTGAGATTTTATCACTTTCAGGTTCCTTCTTGCCACCGCCGGCTCCTCCGGCTGCGTCAGGGTTGAGTATATACTTAGCCGGTGGCCAAGGCCAAGTGGTCGGAGGAAGCGTGGTCGGTCCGCTTCTGGCATCCGGTCCGGTGGTGATTATGGCGGCTTCTTTTGGTAATGCAGCGTACGAGAGGCTGCCACTGGAGGAAGATGAATCTCAGCCACCTGTTCCCACTGGAATCGCACCTGCTGAGTCGCCACCGGGAGTTGTTGAACAACAACAACAGCTAATGCAAGATCCAAATGCTCCAGCTTTTCAAGGGTTGCC
>JANTNU010000004.1:1982430-1994614 GCA_024752395.1 Erythroxylum havanense
AAAAAAGAAAAACGGACAGACTCGTAAATAAAACAAAAAACGAAGGAAAAAACTGGAAGCGAGGGAGATGAATGCAAAGTCTGCTTTTTCTCTTTCTTTCCATGTTTGTGGAGGAAATGCTCACAGACCCAACAACATAACCATCTCGAGAGCTTGAAAATGACTTTTAATAAACGCAAATTTAATTCTTATGTTATAAGATATTTTCTGTAACTGAATACCAATTCTCGAATATTTGTGCGATCGCTCTCTTCCTCTTCCGCGATCTCTTTGTTTTTCTTGTAAGTGTAAGTCTCTCTCTCTCTCTCTCTCTCTCTCGCTTTCTCTGTCTCTCTGTTTATGTATGTATGCGGCGATGCGGTTTTACTTGTTTGGGGTTTTCAGTTGTTATTTATCTGTGTTTTGTATTGTTTTAGGGGTGATTGTGTTTGGGAACCGAGAAAATGGGGCTGATTTCCGGGATAATTTTGGGGATGGCATTCGGTATCGCGTTGATGGCGGGATGGAAGCATATGATGGGGTATCGAGGCACCAAGCGAGTGGCTAAAGTGCGTGAAAATTTTTTTTTCTTGTTTTTAATTCCAGTTTGTATGTCAATTTCTTGTTTGACTTTTTGCAACAATCAGTTGAATTGGAATTTGAGTGCTAAGGCGCCTATGCCTCGTGTCTGTTGGAGTTCTGTATGTTTTAGAGTGTTTGAGGATTGAGATGTGTGGGTGAAATGATTGTGGGGTTATGTATCTAAGTCGGTTAACTGGGAACTAGAGAAAGTGCTTTTCATAGAGTAATTTGTTGTGTTTCCTGAATCTAGACTAGTTTTGAGAAAATCTGTTTTCTGTTAAATTTAGCAATTCAATTTGTATGTCAATTCTTATTTGACTTTTTGCAACAATGAATTAATTTCGAATTTGAGTGCTAAGGTGTCTATGCCTTGATTTTGTTGGAGTTCTGTGTGTTTTAGAGTGTTCCAGGATTGTGATGTGAGGGTGAAATGATTGGGTTGAAGTGATTGTGTGTCTAATTTGGTTAACTGGGAACTAGAAAAGCTAAGTATCACCTTTTAGGCTTCTTAGAGCATTTGTTGTGTTCCTTGAATCTAGACGAGTTTTGGGAAAATGTGGTTTAGATGTTAAATTTAACAATTCAATTTTGTTGGATTGAGTACTCTGGTTTGTTAAAGAGTTCCTACGATGAGCAAATAGTGGGAAAGTAAATGGTGGATCTGAAATGGAAGAGAAGTGAAGATGAAATCAGAATGTATTTTCTTTTCTCTAGAGGACCTGAATTGACTAGTTATACTTTCTTGTGCAGGCAGCTGATGTTAAAGTTCTTGCTTCCCTCAATAGAGAAGATTTGAAGAAAATATGTGGAGATAATTTTCCTGAATGGATATCATTCCCTGCCTTCGAACAGGTCTTCCTTTTATTTTAATAATCACACCAATACTTTAGTTATCAGCTAATATCAACGATGAAACCCTGAGTATTTCTGTTTCTACACCATAAGCTCCCTAGTCTATTTGCTTCCTCTTCCAACAACTGAATGATATTTTATAAATGCATCTTTTTATTTAATCTTTATCACTTTGCTTTCATCTTGCAGGTGAAATGGCTGAACAAGCAGCTAAGCAAATTGTGGCCATTCATTTCAGAAGTAAGTTTCTTCTTCTACTAGAATAAATAACCTAGAAGTTCAACGCATGCTTTGGTGGTGTCAAAATTTATTTTGCCTGTATTAGGTTGATGTAGTTAATTGTTGTGTGGGCTTTAACATTTGCATTCTCTTTCATCCTTCTTTGTCTACAAATGTCTACTTACTGGAAAAGCAAAAGTTTGAGGGAAGAAGTGAGAATAATAGATAAGAGATATCCAGAAAGAGACTTCAGTCATTTTGCAATTGGAAAATATTTCACGCGTATTGTGCTTGATGTTGGTGGACGTACTTATCTACAGGCAGCTACTATGGTTGTTAAAGAATCTGTTGAACCACTCCTGGAAGACTATCGACCCGCTGGGATCACTTCATTGAAGTTTAATAAATTTACTTTGGGGACTGTGCCACCCAAGATTGAAGGTATGAATTTACTGGCAAGCCATTCTCTTATGTTATTTTTCTCAAATCCAAATTCTATCCAGACTAGTGTCCTTGTTTCTTGAAGAGAAACAGCTGTGCTCTTTGTCTATTTCCTTTTTTATGGTTTCTTTTAGCATATGTTCCTGCTTAATTGCTTAATCAATGCAGGTATTCGTGTTCAGAGTCTCAAAAAGGGTCAGATCATTATGGATATAGATTTCCGTTGGGGTGGTGACCCAAACATAATTTTGGGTGTTGAAGCTGCACTTGTTGCTTCCATACCAATTCAGGTTGGTGCGTTGATCATTTTATATTCCATTTCACGTTAGCCTTTTAGTTCAGTGCACTATTTCTAAAAGTAATATTTCATGAGCTGTGCTGCAGTTTAAAGATCTTGAAGTCTACACTGTCATTCGTGTTATCTTCCAACTTGCCGAAGAGATTCCATGCATTTCTGCTGTTGTTGTTGCTCTACTTTCTGAGGTAGATTCTGAAATGTTTTGACTTAGTCAGGCTTCTTTCTGAAATTGACTGATGTTTGATATTTTAGTTGTTCTACTGCATAACTGCAGTATGATATGCTGGTATTCCTACAATCACGGTTACGTGGGTTTCATGCATTTGGTATAATGCAATTTGTTTATGTGACGAGGCTGCTGTGAGATGTTTAAGTTTCAGTATTGTTGGTTTCATCATTTGGTTGTACTAGTAATTTAGGTGGGTGATAATCTCAGGTGGGAGGTCAAGCGTGAATATTTTGCGTGAATATTTGATTTTATTGTTCTCATTAAAAAAATTTATTTGAAACGTTGATTTACGCCGGCAGTTTTGTGGTGTGTATTGCGGAGCTTAGAAAAAATTTATATTTTATAATTTGATTGGATTTTCTAAGGCAATCGTTGTGCTATGCTGCATCTGCCACATGATTGTTGCTAGTTTCATCGGTTACAGTTCTTTTGAAAATGACCAAATTTCTTCAACATTCATCAGCCGAAGCCTAAAATTGATTACGTCCTGAAGGCCGTTGGTGGAAGCTTAACAGCAATTCCTGGAATTTCAGATATGATAGATGTAAGTTCTCCTAATTCTTTTTTTTTTATGCGATATTTTTAATTGAGGTGATATTCTTATCCCCATTGATTCCATACGGTAGGACACGGTGGATTCAATCGTCACCGACATGCTTCAATGGCCTCACAGGATTGTTGTACCAATTGGTGGCATACCTGTTGATACAAGGTGAAAATCTTTGTTATGATCCTCATTTCCTGTCATGATTTCCAGAACATTTAGAGGATATAAATTGGTATGAAAATTTTGCAGTGAATTGGAGCTTAAACCACAAGGAAAGCTCACAGTCACAGTAGTGAAAGCGAATGATCTGAAAAACTTGGAAATGATTGGAAAATCTGACCCCTATGTTGTGTTACATATCCGGCCAATGTTCAAGGTCAAATCACAAGTTGTTGAGAATAATCTGAATCCTGTTTGGAATCAAACATTTGAAATGATTGCTGAAGACAAAGAGACTCAGTCACTTATTGTTGAGGTATGAATTTGTTATTACTTTTTTCTCATTGAGTATTTATTGTGTCAATGGAGTTTTGTCTTTCGGGGAAACTATGCAACAGTTTCTTTCTTTTATGTTTCTAGAGAAACTTACCGGATGAAGTTCATGCCACAGGTTTTTGATAAGGATATTGGACAAGACAAAAGACTAGGGATAGCAAAATTACCTTTGCATGAGCTTCAAGCAGAAACCTTGAAGGAAATAGAGTTGAGGCTTCTTCCAGCCCTTGACATGTTGAAGATCAAGGATAAAAAGGATAGAGGAACTCTTACCATCAAGGTCAATATTTTGAGATACCCTTGCTGTGGATATTGATTGATTTCATATGCTTCCTCTTCCTCATCAACTGGGGTTCTGTGCTTAACTTACTATCTAGAGAATTGCTTAACTGTTATCTTCTTTTAAGATGCTATAATGCTGGGCTTTTACCTTACTTTTCTTTCATGTGCTTATTTATAGGCTGTGTGTTGAATAGAATAGATATTTTGGTTCATTGCAGGTCTTGTATCATGAATTTAACAAGGAGGAACAGTTGGTTGCTCTAGAAGCAGAGAAGAAGATGGTAGAAGAAAGGAAAAAACTAAAAGAAGCAGGAGTTATTGGTAGCACAATGGATGCAGTGGGGTCAGGTGTTGGACTGGTGGGAACGGGTATCACCACTGGAGTTGGTCTTGTTGGAACCGGCATTGGTGCTGGCGTTGGGCTAGTGGGAACTGGTGTAGGTGCAGGAGTTGGTATTGTTGGCACCGGCCTCGGTGCCGTCGGCAGCGGACTGAGCAAAGCTGGGAAGTTCATGGGTAGGACAATCACTGGGCAGTCCAGTAAAAGAAGTGGCTCGGCAACTCCAGTTAATAGTGTGCAAGAGAATGGTGGAGCCAAACCACTGTAGAGCTACTAGGGAAGTAAGTGTATCTTTCTGCTTGCACTCATCTGATTTGAGAAATTCTTTTACCTCCTATCTTTTAGTCTTTGTTCAAACTCCTATACTGCTGTTCTAGCATAGATATTGCCTGCTTTCTTTCCTCATAACGTGAATGTGGTGTAGCAAGAGTCATAAACGTGTAGAAAATAAGGTACGATTGTTCAGAATCCATTATGTTAAACTGTAGTTTGCGGTGGTACAAATACATAACTTGTTCTGATCCTAAATTACTTCACACCATAGTTTTCTTAGAAACCTTGCCATCGTCCTTGATTCCCATATCATGAAGTTGTCACAAGAATGCCTGCCAGACTGAAAAGAGGTTCGGCTGTTCATCTTCCTTTTCTTCAGCTGTAGGTTAGGGCATTTTGTTTGGTGAAGCCGATCGTCAGTTTTAATCTAAAATAGCCCAAAATTATTTTGGGCCGGGTCTGATTAAATATTTTATTTTTAAAAATAAAAATAACATCATTTCTTACAAATTTTAAATTTCGAACTATACAGTCAGCTTGAGCAAGGACTGAAACTTGGAATTTTTTTAAAAAAATTAACTCTTTGACTTGAAGCTCATTCAACTAATTTGTATTTAATAATTTTTAATTAAATATTAAATCCTTCAATAAATAAAATAATATTTTTTATTATATTATTTATTATTTATTATTCAACCTTTAGTTTTTGATTTTTAAAATATTAATAAGAATAATTATATTTTTGCTGGAGAGCTTTGAGTTCGCTATTCTGATCATGATTTTTCTATTTTCAGAGAAAAAGATTTTTTCTTTTTTGGCCGGTTGTGAGAAGAGGTTTTGATTGATAAAAAAGAAGAATTTATTTTGAAGAAAGAAAGGATCTTAAAGAATTGATCTTTCTTTTGAAATAGGAAGAAATGAGTCGATCTTCTGATTTTTCTTTTTTGAACCAAGAGATTCATAAATTGAGATCATAATGCATATAGATATAAATGTTCAAGTCGTAGCGTTGAAACTGTTATATAGGCTTATTTACCAAAGACTCGAATCCTTCTCTTTGGCATGTATTAAGTGGGACATTGACATTAAATCTTGTTAGTATGCAATCATAACTAACAGGCCTCAAGCCCATACTTGTATATGTAAATGTAGTATTTAATCAGCCCCACCGTCACAATCATTTGATGTTCTCCCCATTAATTGTACACCATCCATATGGGTCCATATTATCCTCTGCTTTGAAATGTTTTCGGTTCAAATAACTACATTTTTGGTTCTAGATATGTATAATTGAAGAATGAATCTACAAAAGCTACCTGGAGTAACCAAGGGCTTGATTATTAAAATTTTAATTTATTCAATTTTGCAACACTAGTTCAAACTTAAAAAGTAGTGTTAAAATATTTTATCTTTAAATTTTTTAACAAAAATAACCTGATGTAAGTTTTTTTCCAAGTCATATTAATATTTTTGTCGCATATTGTATCATATCGAGTATGAATTTTATTATTTTATAAATTAAAAATGTTAAAAACTTCACAATAGCAAAATTGTTAAAGTTTAAAATTTTATCATTATCTCTAATCTTATTATATACGTATGTGTGTGTTTTGTGTGAATAAAAGAGTAATATACTATATAAATAAATAAATAAACCAAATGATCAATCTTTTAAAAACTAAATTGGAAATTAATTTAGCTAAAGATTAAATAAAATTTAAAATTTAAAATATGATTAAAAGATATTATTTCTATTTATAAAAGAATTTAAAAAATAATTAAAAAATGACATTATTAATTGAAATTTTATTTATTTATTTTAGTTTATAAAAACTTATTAATTTACGAAAATTTACAGATATTTAATTAAAAAATTGATAAAATAAATTAAACCAAAAGGTTAAAAACTGAATTAAAAAATTGAATTGTCTAAGATTTTTACGATTAAATCAGTTGAATCAGTTGAAATTTTTAATCATTGATATCGACAGATAATCTTATATCTAAGTAATATATAAATCCTTGTGGTATTTTTTAATTAAAGATCTAACTATATAACTATTATTTCATTAACATTTCATGATTATTGTAATCTATGTTGATCAAGGAAGCACGAACGTGACAGACACTAAGTGCTCAATGATTGAATAAATAACGAGATGAATCCTACCATTTCCTACCAGTCAAGGTTGGATTTCAGCTGATTCTTCATTTTCAACTCATCGATTCAAACCGACTTTCAGTACGATAGAGCCAATGGTTAAGATCAACTCTTCAGCTTAAATTTCAGGCTCCACCGCTCCAACTACTCGATAGAGCCAGTGGTTAGCATCAACTCTTCAGCTACCATAACTTAAATTTCAGGCTCCACCACTCCAACTAGTCCCTCCAATGTCCATATATACACACACACACTCGAATCTATTCAACGACTGTACTCTTCAATGGGTGTCACAGATCCTTTTCAGTTCTTGAACGTTATCTCTCTAAGCCCTGTTGGCGATTTACTCACCAGAAACGTCTCATACCCTGATGCACCACCGGTTGAAAACGCTATTCCGGATTCTGACTCACCCCAACTCGCTCTCTCCAAGGACATCACTCTCAACCCTACGAACAAGACCTACATCCGCTTGTATCGCCCACTAAACCCTCCTCCACCCCAACACCAAGCTTCCCGCAACCACGGCGGTGGATTCACGATGAATTTTAAATATTTTTTTTAGTTATTTAAAGTATAGCTTGAAACTTAATTTTGGTTTAACTAAATATTTTTTAGCAATTTAAAGCTTTATATATATATATATATATTTAATATTATTATAATGTTATTTTATATTATAATTGCGACTGTATAATGAATGTTAATATGAGTCAGATCAAGAAAAATTAACTACTGAAAAATACTAAAAAGCCACTAAAATTAGGAAGAAGGAGAAAAAATTAATAATAAAAAAAATTTAATAATATAACAAAAATATAATTAATAAAAATATTAAAAGTAATAATAATAAGTAGAAAATTAATAATAATAATAATAATAATAATAATATACAAATAATAAAAATAATAATAGTGATAATATTAATAATATTAATATTAAAAAGAAGAAGAAGAAGAAAATAAAAAATAATAATAATTAATAAGAATAAAATTAATAATAATAAGGAATTTAATATTAGTAATAATAAATATAATAAATAATAATAATAATGATAATAATAAAAAATAATAATAACTTTTAACAGTAAGTAGAAAATTGATAATAATAATAATTAATAAGAATAATAATAATAAATTAATAATAACAAGAAGAAAATTAATAATAATAATAAAATTAATAAAAATAAGATTAATAGTAAGAAGGAAATCAATAATAATAATAATTAATAATAAGAAGAATAGTAAAATTAATAATAATAAGAAGAAAATTAATAATAATAATAATAATAATAATAATAATAATAATAATAATAATAATAATAATAATATGATCTTTTTTAATTATTTTTTTGTTATTTCAAGCTTATATTTTTAAACTAAACATTAACATAGAAATTCTTTAGAAAAAACTAAATAAAATAATACTAATATTATTCTATTCTTCAATTCCATATTTATTCTATTCATTTGACCAAATTGGCTGTTATTTCATTGACTTTTCATGATTATTATAATCTATGCTGATTATGGAAGAAAGAACGTGACAGGCACTAGGTGTTCAATAGTTGAATAAATAATAAAAAGTAGGATCGAAATGAATCCTGCCACTTCCTACCATTCAAGGTTGGATTTCAACCCATTCAGCCATTCTTCATTTTTTCAGTACGATATAGAGCCAGTGGTTAAGATCAACTCTTCATCTACCATATCTTAAATTTCAGGCTCCACCACTCCAACCACTCCCTCCAATCTCCATATATACATACACACACTTGAATCTATTCAACCAATGTACTCTTCAATGGGTTCTGTCACAGATCCTTTTCAGTTCTTGAACATCTCTCTAAGCCCTGATGGCGATTCACTCACTAGAAACGTCTCATACCCTGATGCACCACCGGTTGAAAACGCTATTCCGGATTCTGACTCACCCCAACTCGCTCTCTCCAAGGACATCACTCTCAACCCTACGAACAACACCTACATCCGCTTGTATCGCCCACTAAACCCTCCTCCACCCAACACCAAGCTTCCCGTAATTATCTATTACCACGGCGGTGGATTCATTATCTTAAACGCTTGTACTAAAGTCTTCCAAGACGCTTGCAATCTCATATCATCGCTTTTCCCTGCTATAGTTCTCTCCGTCGACTATCGTCTCGCCCCGGAACACCGCCTCCCCGCTGCCTACGACGACTCCATCGATTCCATCCAGTGGCTACGTGATCAAGCACTTGGGACCAACGGCTGTGATCCTTGGCTGCAGGATCACGCCGACTTTTCTAAGTGTTTTCTGATGGGTATTAGTGCCGGTGGCAATATAGCGTTTCATGCAGGGTTACGTGCATTGGAGGTGGAGATTTCACCGATCAAAATCGTAGGGCTGATATTGCAAGTTCCTTTCTTCGGCGGGGTCCAGAGGACACAGTCTGAACTTAGGTTAGAGCACGACCACATGTTGCCGTTGATGGCTAGTGATCTGATGTGGTCACTCGCACTGCCCAAAGGTGCTGATCGAGATCACGAGTACAGCAATCCGTTGAGCTCGGGAGTCTCTTACGATGAGAAGATGGGACGGCTGCCACCGTGTTTCGTTGGGATCTTTGGAGGGGACCCACTTTGCGACAAGCAGAGGGAGATTACTAAGAAACTAGCGTCGCGCGGGGTGCACGTGGTGGAGAGATTTGTGGAGGAAGGATACCATTCGGTGGAGCTATTTGACAAGGAAAAGGGCTTGGCTCTATATGACGATGTTAAAAAATTTGTTAAGCAAACTTGCGATGCTTTGGAGTAAAGTCAACGTGATTTTCACTTTAAAATGTAATGTTTATTTATGGTATTATTGCATGAAATTATTATTATTATTATTTAAATTGACTTTAAACTTTAGTTATTGTGTGTGTTTTTTTAGTTTTTGTTTTTCTTTCAATTAAAAAAAGTATATTATATTATTAATGTCAACTGTCAAATTTTATTTGGCATTTATATATTTTGAAGATATTTTAAATCTAGTGATATTTAATTATTATTATTATATTAAAACTAATTAATTTAATATAATATAAAAACTTAAATTAAATTATTCATAATTCATATTAATAATTAATTTTTTATTTAAATATATAATATTAAATTGAAGTATTCATAGTTCTTATTAATAATCAATATATTAAATAATTTAATAATATATATTTAATTGACAGTAAATGAAAATATAAACAAAATAGAAGCGTTTTCATAATTTTAAAAAACTGAAAGAAAGCAAGACTAAAATATAAATTAAAAAATCAAACAAATAATTTTTTAATTTGAAAACAAAAACAGGAAATTAAAAATAAAAATAGAAATAAGCAGGTCTTTAATTTTAATATTTTTAATTAAGAAATTAAAATCATCCCAATTTTAATTAATATTATAAAATTTGAAAATTTAAAATAAAATTTTTTAAAAACCTAAACTTTTCATGTGAACTCTTAACTTATTTAAAATTGAGTCATAAAATTCTAAATTTGACCAACTTAAAGTTGATATAATTTATTATCATTATTGTATGCATTAATTGTTTGAAGGACTTAATTATATGGTCATTTTTATAAAGATACAATTATTAATTAATCTTGCATAGTTATTAATAGTCATTTTTATTTAATAAGAAAATTTTATTTTTGTTATTTATAGAATTATACTCCCTCCTATTCAAAATAAGTATCGTTTTAAAGAGATGCACACTTATTAAGAAATCTAGTGAAATGTTTGATATACTCTTATTAATTGCATGTTGAATTGTCTTGAAAATGTAATCTGTATAATTAGGATGTGAGAGAAATTAAAGGGTAATTTTGGAAATAAAATTATAAACATTTATGAAAAATCATGAACGACATTTATTTTGAATAATTAAAATCCCTCTAAAACGACACTTATTTTGAATAGAATGGCGTAGTAATGATTGGCCACAAAAGGAAATCTTACTATAAATGTCAAATGTTGAACTTATAGGAAATGATTAGGTTGTTGAATTTATAGAAAATGATGAGGTGAAAGGGGACGTGATCACCTGTATCCTATATTCTGTTCCAACCCTACTTCACTTCATCTTAACCATATATTTATGTAGGTCCCAGATAAATGTATGGCTGAAATAAAGTGGAACAGGATTGGAACAGAATAGAAGGTACATGTGATTTGAAGGGAGGTGAAAGTATTTTAAAAAGTGAGGCTCCTAGGGAATGGAAGAATTTGGAGTAATTAAAAATGATTAGAATATAATAACAACTAATAAAAACCAATAATTAATAAATTCAATTGTAAAAATCTAAAATTAGGGTTACACTAAATTTACATTGAAGTTATCACTAAATCTTATAAGGACATTTGAGTCTAATTTAAAAAAAAAAACTAAATTACAAAATCTTTGATGGCGTTTAACACGGAATTAGCCCATAGATTGTCCATAACATCAATGTTATGGAACCCTTCATCGTAAAACCTGCCTTGAACACGAACACCACATTTTCTCATCAACCTCACCAACTCCTCCATCCTCTCAACCATGGCGTCCCCTCCAAACCCAATTACCAAGCACCTTCCTAATGAACCAATCTTGCTATTGTAAACACCATCCACCATTGGATTACAAAACGGATGGTCACGATCTGTCCCTAATGGAAGAGCTAATTCCCACAACAAATCTAGTACTGACAATGGCAGTACCTGATCGGCAACTACCTCCATTTCTGATCTCGTCCTCTCACTCCCACCAAACATGGGCTGGTTCAACACTAACCCCGAAATTTTCAGAGGCATCAAATCAAGATCAACGCTTCTCAGAGCAGCATTAAACGCCACGTTCCCTCCACTTCCACGTCCGCAAAGATAACATCTTGAGAAATCCCCATAATCTTTAAGCCACCGCTCGCCATTTTCATCCCATACCTGTTGCTTCACCCACATGATCGCGTCCATTGCGTCCTCGTACTGAGCTGGAAGCCTGTGCTCCGGTGCTAGACGGTAGTCCACCGACACTACAATCGCCGATATCTCACTGGCCAAACGACAACACGCCAAGTGGGGTTCTTTTGTGGAGGCCGTGAACAGAATGAAACCGCCGCCATGAAAATAAATGATGACCGGAAGCCTTGCCACGGCATTATCATTTGACGGTAATTTGGTGGGTCTATACAAGCGAACCCATGTTTTCTTGTCGGGGCTTATGGTTACATCTTTCGACAACACAGAGTCACCGTGTCTGGCTTCGGGGTTGGCTTTAATGGTCGGAACTGTGAGACGGCGCGTGATTGTACCGTCGCGGTTAAGAGCGATGTTCAGGTGCTCGTAAGGGTCGAGTTTCGATGATGGAAGGGAATTGGCGTGAGGGTTTAAGGTTTCTGTTAGATGAAAGATTTTAGCACGACTTGAGCTGGTGGCCATTGTTGTTGTGTGTTTAACGTTGTTGAAACATTTTAGGGTTTATATACCAAAGTT
>JANTNU010000004.1:2036174-2046883 GCA_024752395.1 Erythroxylum havanense
GATTCTAAAGGATATTGTTTACCCTTATCTTATCACGCTAGACATTTCTACTTTTAGCAATTGTCTCAGTGAAAGTCAACTCTAATAAATCTTTCTTGATTACCTCCTTCCAAGTCTTATAAGGCTTTCCTTTCCTCGTCACTAAATTTTATTATCTCACAATATCGTACCGGAGTATTGGAGTTGATGTTGATGTAATTTCAAATAATATAAACAATATTTATTGAAATATTCTAACAAGTTGATGAGCATCCCTCGTGCAAGTCTACTATTTGAAGAACTCTTCTGATTCACCTTTCAACCTAAAAGTTGAGGACACCAACATTAACCTGAAAATCTAAAACAAGTCTCAATGTCCCACGATCATGGAAATCTGCAACTGTTGCTACTCCATCTTCTTGTTCAAGACGAAGACAAAGAACCTCACCCTGTACAAGTGTCACATCGATCTACAAGCTCAACAAGAATTCATCACAACACACTAATCTACACACAGGTAGCTTCTCCTTGTTGGTGGGGAATTGGCATCCAAGGAAGTGAACCACCTTTCTCAAAGGTCCTTTTCCCCATTAAAAAAATGAAAGTACAAAAGCTTTTCAATCCATTCTGATGAAGAGAAACCCAAAATGCAAATTTTCACTTATAAGTTAATGTGCAATTGAAGTAGGATTAGTTGTCATTCATAATTTGTGACATGAGGAATGAAGACAAAGTATGAGTATGGATGGCCACACACAATGGAGAGTGGAATGACGCAACAGTAAAACCAATAAGATTCCAATGTTCTTGAGCCAAAACTCCCTAACTTTTCTCTTCTCTTCCTCTATTCTTCTTATTAAAACTCTCCTCTTTCCCTCTCAAAACCAACCTATCAACTTTCTCTCTTTCTTTTTCTATACCAACAATTCCAAAGTACGTATTGGTTGTAACTACATTCTCTTTTGTAGTTGGTGTTCTTCATAACATGACACTAACTCCTCCTCCTCCTCCTCCACCAGTTGAGGAACAGCAGCCATTAGTGTTTGATGCAACAATTCTTCAACATCAATCCCATATACCAACTCAATTCATCTGGCCTGATCAAGAGAAGCCATGCCTTGATTCACCAGAACTTGCAATCCCTCCTATTGACTTGGGAAGCTTTTTATCAGGAGACATTTCAGCTGTGTCAAAAGCTTCTCAGCTGGTTAACGAGGCATGCAGGAAACATGGGTTCTTTCTAGTGGTCAATCATGGAGTCGACTGGAAACTTATAGCCAAAGCTCACGAGTACATGGACGTGTTCTTTGGCATGCAACTCTCCGAGAAGCAAAGAGCTCAAAGAAAGATTGGTGACTACTGCGGATATTCCAGTAGCTTCACTGGCAGGTTCCTCTCCAAACTTCCATGGAAAGAAACACTTTCTTTTCGATTTTTTGCTGACCCGCATCGGTCCTCCAACATTATTCAAGAATATTTCTTGAATTTAATGGGAGAAGATTTCACAGAATTCGGGTAAGCCCAAAGTTTTCATTTCCTATTGCTTAAAGGAACTTTCCAACTTTATCTGCCATTGACATGGTTGAGTCCCATTCATTCAGGAATGTGTACCAAGAATACTGTCAAGCCATGAGTTCTCTTTCTCTTGGGATTATGGAGCTTTTGGGGGTGAGCCTAGGAGTTGACAGAACTTATTTCAGAGAGTTTTTCCAAGGGAACGACTCGATAATGAGATTGAATTACTACCCACCTTGTCAAAAACCTGATCTAACTCTTGGAACTGGACCTCACTGTGATCCAACATCATTAACTATCCTTCATCAAGATCAAGTTGGTGGCCTGCAAGTTTTTGTGGACGGAAGCTGGCGATCCATCAATCCTGAACCACAAGCATTTGTGGTCAACATCGGAGACACATTCATGGTAAGTGTATGTCCGAACTCTTCAACGACTTTGTTAAACTAAGCTTACTACAAAACATAACGACCAACTGATCTATGTAATAGTATGTTAAATGTCGGGTCTTTTCAGGCCCTGTCAAATTGCAGATTCAAGAGTTGCTTGCACAGAGCGGTGGTGAACAGCACAAGAGTAAGAAAATCATTAGCATTCTTTCTATGTCCGAACATGGAAAAAGTAGTGAAACCACCAGAAATCCTAGTGGACTCAGAAAATCCCAGGATGTATCCGGACTTCACATGGCCAAGTTTACTAGAATTCACGCAGAAGCATTACAGGGCAGATACAAAAACCCTAGAAAGCTTCACAAGCTGGCTTCAACAGAAGAATAACTGACTAAAAGATTTTAGAGGAGAAGAGTAAGTGCAGGGGACTTTTGGTAATTCGTTGATCAGGAAGCAAAAAAGAAGTGACAGGCCAACAGAAACTCCAAAACGATTGCCCACTAAGCAGTGGCTTATGGCTGTAAGTGTGTGTTTGGTGATGTAGAGCATCTTATAAAGAAAGCAAATAGTTAGAATAAAGATCTCTATGGGCTCCATACCTTCTTCTTCTTCTTCTCTCTTTTCCTCCTTTCATTGTCTCTCTGTCTTCGCTGTCTCATTTTGTTCCCTTGGTCGCTCAGTATGTATAAGAAAGAACAGTTGATTCTTGACTGACCTCTTTGAGGCCACCAACGATTCTGTTTGCCTCTTAAGTAGTATCTGAGTCCTTCAAAACTTGTTAGATTCTCATATCAGGATTTTTAATAGCACACCTTTAATGGATCATACACATTCCAATGCCATTTGGTTTGGCTCACAACCACATACGTGATCGACTAAGTACATCACTATGATTTCTCAAGGAGAATCTGTTTCTGGCTTATCTCAAAGAGTTCTGGAAAGGATGGATCCATTCATATTTCTATCAGAAACAAACAAGAAAGGGAAAAAGAACAGAAAATATGCATACCCATCAATGGCTAGTCGAAGAAATTTCCCTCTTAAAATAGCAGGAAAACAGAGTCCACGAGAAATCTATGGCCTGTACTATATATAATATTAAATCACAGAGAGTTCTATTAACTTTCATCATACAGACACACAAAAAGACCAACTGGGTCACTCTGATCTGCTCATTCCAACCTCACCAAATACCCAACAATCCTACTTTTCTATACGTTTAAGAATCAGAGCAAAACTGGTATTTGCTAAAATATTACCAAAAACCTGCTCTTTTTAATCCTGATGCATGGCTCCAATGTGTTCTACAATTTCAGATAATCATCAACTCAACGCCAATCTTCCAAGTCTTTCTGCTACAAATAAAAGGTCACATCATTAACATTCCAGCTAACTATACTTCTGTAATTGCAATTTGCAAGTCGGCCATATATAACAGAGCACATGAATTACTTCAGTTGGAGATCTGCTATCAATAGGTATAAAAGTTCTTTTCAGGACTCTTAAGATACCAATCAATAATATTGTGATTTGTGAAATTCGTATCGTACTGGAACCTGTCAGTACAATGGTGATGGCCATAATACCATAAAAATATTGGAACAAAATTATAAATTGTTAAATTGAAAAAATAGTTTTATAGTTAAGTATTTTTAAATAATATTTCTTATGTCTAGAAATAAATTATTTTTATTACTAAGTATAATTTTGTTTTTTTTTTCAATTTGAAAGATAATATGAAACTGAATTTTAATTGTATAAAAATTTAAATACTATTTTATAGTTTTAAAAATTACCTCAAAAGTTATTATTACTAAGATAAAAGGTTTAAGGTTTAAAAATTCAACCGGTATTAAACTGTTATAAAATTGATATACAGTAAGGATAACAAAATTAAAAAATTAAAAATAAGATTAAAGAAAGATTATTCTTATTCGTCAAAGAAACTAAAATTTAATTGAAAAAAAGATTATTTAATAAAAACCAACTTATTTATTCCAATTTACAAAAATCAATTAGTTTATAAAAATAGACTGATTAATTAATAAATCAACAATTTTTAATAACACAAATTATTAATTTAAACCAAACAGGATAATTGGTTCATTTGAAATTTTTATAGTTGAATTGACAAAACCGATTTAATTACTATCAGACCTCTCCAGACCTCGCTTTATTGTGGAACTTCGGATTAGATGTGATAATAATAATAGTATTAGCCGATACTGATACTATACAGCACTAGTATATATTGATACCAGATCCGGCACAGTATTTCTAACTTTAATTATAAAAAAAAGCTTTAGAGTGAACTACCAAATGAATCTAGTTGCAAAATATCAGATTGACTAATCCACAGGTGGCTCAATAGTTTCCCTCTCATAAAAGGAAATAGTACGTAAAACATGAAGGAAGGCACATGATTCTTGCAAGGCTGTCATATGTATATTGTATGGCACTATGAACATAGGCTATCTCTAGAGCTAGAACTACATATATGCTCAGACAATATTCTCTCTTTTGTCAAGACAGACCAGTCACTTCTTCCAAGACTTTTTATCCCCAAAAATATATATATTATATCACATACCCTTTTCATCTTCATATCCGTACAGGTTGCTTAATTTGATATATGCAAGCAAAGTATTTTAATGAAGAAGATGGTAAATGCAATGCCAACTTACTTTTCCAATCTGAGTGAGAGGCAGACAAAGCTTCTTGAGATAAGCCACTTAGCAGAAGAACTCGAATCTATTTGTCCTCTAAACGACTAGATCCAATCACTGTTGGTTGATTAAACTTGAACCGTGTCAAACGAATATGATTAGAGAATTCCTCCTTACCACAGTAAAATCCTCTGTTCCTTTGGTGTATATGACTATTCTTCACATATCATCTATACATTTCAGCAGGAAACAAGCAGCAATGGCAAGTAAAAGCTGATAGGATAGGTTCTCACATCTCCTGTCATGGAGATTTTTTCGGACGCAGTGGAATTGAATAAAATTACTGATATACGATTCCACGATTTAGACTTTAAGGGTCTAACACCTACCCTGAGAAGCAAGTATCGAATCCTTTTTGACTTGGGTCTACTGAAAGACCAAAACCTGTCCTGCTCTAGGTGCTGTGATGCAGTTTACTGTCCGTATCCTGATGCACTCGACTTGTTTTAGCTGGCACGATCGACTTCGGGTCTGATGACTTGAGACTTCCTATTATAAGACTCATTTAACAGTCTTAAGAATGCTTGAGGGATAAAATCAACCAAACCAAGGAGACAAGAATGTTGATCAAACTTCAGAGTTCAGGGACAACAATCGAATTTAAACCGATAAATTTTGTAACGGAACAACAGATACATCAGATTAGTAACAGTTGAAAGAATACAGAAACTGGGTTTGATCTAAGTTTACTTCATCTACCCAAACTAAAATTGCTCTATAGAAGACCTGTTCATAACCCTAGGCATCCTCTGCAGCTTAGGATTTTTACAGTTTAACAATGCATTGGAACATATAACCTAGATTTGTTGAAGGATGAGTGAAACAAATTGAAGGAATTACACAGAATAATGAACAATGTGGAAACAGTAGAAGGATATGCAGCACGGAAAATTCAACCACATTCCTTCACATGTACTAAACCAATTAAGAACTGACCCTTCAATTGCATAGCCAGACTATAAAGAGAGATTGAGGGACGAATGAGCGGGATTTGCTGTACTTTACAGCATTCATCAGCTTCATCCACTTAGCTTGCAGTTGCGAATGTACGGATGATCATACTTAATATACTTGGTCCAATATGATCGATACTTAGTCATTGACAACTCCAGCCATGGCTTCATGTTGCCATTATAGTGGACGACTGCTGCATTTTCAATCTCTGATTTATCAAGACTGGGATTATAACCGAGACCAAGTACATGCCATGACTTCTCAAGTGGATGCGTCAAATTGTAAAATGTAAGCAACCCGGGTGGTAGAGTTCCAAGCTTCCAGAGAATCCTGTCTTCATTCTGTTGAAAGAAAGGAAAATAAATGAAGGAAATTCAGAACAGTAGGAGAGTGCACTTACTGGAATAAAACTCGAAGAGTTTCGGTAATTAGTTCGGATAAGAAACAAATAGCCACTGTATTTAAGGCAGCAAGACAGGAATTACTTGCATTAGTAGCTTACCATGTTTTGCCACTTGTGATATATGCCAGTAATATCCTTTTTTTTCCACTCCTTGAGATCAAAAACATTCATCCCATATGCCCAACCACAAGCATTTGGATCAAAGTTTCTTGCAATGTGCGGATTTGAAAAGTTTAGGTACTTATCAAACCGATGAAAGCTTTCACCACAAGTTTCCACAGCCCCATTCACTTTCCCGCGTAGATTTATAGACCACAATCTGGTCAAATCTTTCTGGACAACAATGTCATCATCTAGAAACAGAATCTTATCCAGCTTGGGATAGACCTGTGGCAGGTAGAATCTTAAGTGGTTAAGCATTGAAAGATACTTTGGGTTCCGATACTTCAGATTTGAAGAGCCAGTTGAAAGAGATGCTGGATGGTTTGCCTTGAAGTAATATTCTTTCATTGCAGCAGACTCGAGTTGCCGCAGAACCGGGCAGTAGGACGAATTAAGCCACTTAAATTCATCAACATTTTCAACATGAATAGTGGCTTTTCCAGGAGGATTTAAAAGAAACCACATGCTCATAGCTCCAAAGTTGAGTTTATCAGTAACAAGATGGAACACATGTTTGGAAGGATCCTGGGATAACACCAAGAAGTATAAATGAGAAACATGGAAAATCAATTTTGGATTTAAGAAACAATTAAGACTGGATCACCTTCGCATTCATGACAGTTGAGTTGACAACAACTGAGGCAGCCAAGACATTGTCAGAGAAGAGTGCGTAATGATAAAGATTTGAGTTTTCCAAATTCTCACTCCTAGGGAATTTTCTCTTCTCTGGAGGAAGGAGATAGTAATCTATTGTCAGGCGCATTGACAAGCAATGAATTCCATTTGGAATCGTTTTTGCTGCTAACTGACTCAGGAACGCACTCTGCTTTTTCAAACTCCTTACTTGCTCATCTGCTGTTTGAAGCATTGCTCTGAGCTTCCCGGTTACCAACTTGCAATCATATAATTGTTCTCTTGCTTTTGATAAAACTTGGCCCATAGCTTTAATTTTCTCAGGAGCACTAAGCAGTAATTACATATGTAAATTAAGTTTTCAGGAAATTTCCATAACCATCAATAAGGAATCAAGAAATCAGCGAATATAACTTGACAGACAGTAAAGTCCATAATTCTGCTACCTGTTATGCAGATCGGAATCAGCTGATGCCTCTCCTAGGGTGCGCTGACTCTCTTTGAGCCGAATCTGAAGTTCTTGTTGCAAGTCTAGTTTGTTCTGCATCTTAGCAATACCTATGTATACCCTAGCCATAATCATCTGGTCCCGTATTAAGCGTACTGTTGAATCAGTATTCTCATTCTCATTTTCTTTTCTCCATATATTATATTTGCCAAGAATTGAAGAATCAACTGATTTAGAACGTTCAATGGCTGCATTTTCAAGCTTTACTATTACTTCATATTCTTGCTGCACCAAGTCTGCTGCGCGCTTTTCACGTCTTTTGTCTCTCAATTGCTGCATGATGTCTCAAGGAAACAACAGGTACATCAGACTAGATATTTATAGAACCGTATAGAGAAAATGAAAGATGGCATCTCCAGTATCCTAGTTCACAAGTAGTTTTGCAGGATAAAGACAGCAATTACCCTTCGAGCAAGTTTTGCCGCAGTGTCAGTGGATTGAAAATGATCGTCTACAAGGACAAAGAGAGCATATCAGTCAACAAACAAGAATCATATGCAATACCAAGTCAAAAGAATATAAATACCAGAAAATTCAACATTTTTTCTCTTAAATCCTTCTTGCTTGATGACCATATCTGTTTTCTTGCGCTGAAACATACATAAGAATCCAAAAAAAAAAAAATCTGATAAGCAACTGTGACTAGGGACAAATTCCACAAGTAAACATAGGAAGACACAGGAGTCATCTTACCTCAGGAATTACATTATTGCCACCTAAAGTTTCTTCGGAAATAACCTTCCAAGAAGCAGACAAGTTGTTTTTCCTAAAGGAATCAAGACTTAAAGGTCCCAAATCCGCTGTGCTGGCAACTATAACATCAATAACCTAAAAGATTGTCATAGTAAAGGTGTCAAGCAACTAGAAAGCATACGTAAATGCTCCGTATAACGAATTAAGCCATTTAGTTGCAGACAGTTTAAGTAACTATAATCAATAGAAACTTGCCTCTTTTGAGAAAAGGGATTTAGCATGTTGTAGAGCCAGCTGCTCTCTCCAACCCAGGCCCTGTGCATTCAGCCAATATTCCAGACTTAAACTAAACAAGAAGAAAAAGAATTCATTTTCTACAACAAAAGACAAGGAAGAATAGGAAGGTTAAGAAAAAGCCACCTGATTGTTGAAACCAGCTATCCTATTGGTTTGTACTGCACAAAAGAGTTCCAAATTTAGAGACAAGACTCAAAGCAATTAGAATATAACATTGATAGCATAAAAAGTACAGAATGGAACTGTCCAAAAACACTGTCAAAATATTTGAGCCAACCTACAGACTCTGGAAAAGCAAGGTAAATCAAAAATATTAAACTATTTGTGAAATCATCTGCTGTAATAAACGGTCAGGAAGATAACATAGTTATGAAATGCTTATGGAGAAAGAATTATGAAGACAACAAACTGGCATAAGAAGGATAATTAGTACTGACTAATTCAAGTTCAAATATATGTATATATATGTATGTATGTATGTATATATGTATGTATGTATGTATATATCTATAGCACACTGCCACAAATTTTAAAACAAGACTTCATTCGCACTAGACAGTCATCATTTCAGAAACCACCACCCAGATTCAACAAAAATAAAAGGTCAGGAATATTAATAATACATATATATGTTTATATATTGGTGAACATCAACATCAGACAATAATTGACAGTGCACGGGTGCCCACTGATAGTCTCCAAAATTTATAAATTATTTTCACAAAGCAGGCAGAAGTCCAGAATTTTTCAGACATATTCCCCTATGCGTACATAGAAATAGGTCACCTCCGCAAAGCACATTTGAGCCCGTAAACAAAGATGCATAACAAGCAGAACTTGCAAGCCCCAAATTGAAGAATCAATCCAGAATTTTTCTTACATATTCCCCTATGCGAACATAGAAATAGGTCACCTCCGCAAAGCACATTTGAGCCCGTAAACAAAAATGTATAACAAGCAGAACTTGCAAGCCCCAAAGTTAAGAATCAATACACATTCTGTTTCCATAAATTCACGTATTCTCTTCTACAAAAATATCCCTAGAACACCTACTCAATTCTTCTATCAAATTATTATACGTTCACAACTAAAACTTTCTCAAAAGGAGGATACAAATAGCCTCCTCTCCCAAAATCAACAGTAGCAATAACCACCTCACCCAATGCCATGTCACCCACCACGGCGATAAAATTTGATAAACAAGTAACTTCGTGTTTGCATTTCTTATCTGATTCAGCTTTCATCAAACGGAAACTAATAACACTAAATTAAAATAGTTGACAGAGACATGAAATCTAGAAGAACTAACCGATCGAAGCGGTAGAATACACACTCCAACAAGCAAAGAGAACAAACGGCGCGAGAAGTAACAAAACAATGACGGAAGTGACAGGAAATCGAGATCCACCAGGCCGATACTTTTGGACGCTCGCATCAGATAATCCCTTCATCAACGCCATTGCCAATCAAAACCTGCAGAAAAACGAAGCCGAAATCAAAAAAAAATCCAGAAAAAAGAAACAAACTGAAACGAACAAAAGAAATCATAGGAAGATAGAATACAAGAATTACAAGTGGAATTGAGAAGAGATCTTGGCGAAATCAAAAAGAAAACGCCTAATGCGTGTAATTGAAGCGAGAGTCCACCATTTTCTAGAACATTTTCTCACTGAGAAGACAAGGAAAGAGAGCAACCGGAGATCTCTTTCGATTCTGTATAACTCTCACTTCTCTCCTCAGTCTCTCTTCTTTCTTTCTCTGTCGCAGACACGGGAGAGAACTGGCTGACGCTGCTGATAGAACTTGCTGTTTTCTTCGGGAGTTTGCTTATTATCGTCAATTTTTTTAATTTTACTTTTTCATGATAACGGAGCAAAGAACGGCACGTCGTTTTCAAGATCCAATCGTGATCGCAATCACACATTAATACTTTAATAGTAATTATAAATGTGGGTTGTACCGTCAACTTTAGATATGAAAATTGGTCGGATCTACAAATATGTAACTTTATAAGCATACCCCAAATTGATTTTGTTACAATTTAACAATTTATTTAATATGTATTTAAATAATAATAATGAAAGATGATAAAAATTAAATCAAGTCAAATTATTTAGAATTTCATAAATTTAAAATAAAAACAGCTTTAATTTCAAAATAAAGTTTAATGACTTGAATTTTATTAACTTTCAATTAAATTAAATTCATTAATTTAAGAACCGTTTAATTCTATTTTTATTTTTTAGTTACAACCTTGTTTTTATTTTCAATTTTTGATTTTCTTTCTCATTAAAATTAAAACTTGGTTGTTAATATTAATTTGGTTATATTTGATAATAATTATATATTACATAAAGATAAATTGTTTTGAATTAAATATACTTAATTTATTAAAATAAATCATTTAAAAAATATTTTATTTATAAATTAATATTTATTTTAAATATATT
>JANTNU010000004.1:2062241-2082071 GCA_024752395.1 Erythroxylum havanense
ATATACCGGGAAATGTCATGAATGCATGTACAATCATTACATGTGCAAAATTCACTATTCACGTGTATATATGAATGAATAAACATAGCAAAACAATTTTAAACACTCCTAACCCGTTTCAAATTACTATTTTACCCTTCTCATCGGTGATGGGATGTTACATATTTCATGCGCCTCACTGACACTCTTTTCATACAACAACTCCTTCGATTCTGAAGACATTGAGAGATGGCTCAGTCAAAATCATCTATAAACGGTCCAGCGATGACACGCCTGGTCCTTCGACATTAGGGTCTATCCTGATGATCCAGCTCACTGATCTACAGCCAGATCTATCATCTAGGGCGACAAGTCTTAAGATCTAGCCCGTATTCTCTCATACGGAAGGTAAAGACGATCCTTTTATTCATTGCTTTAAATCTAACAGAGATCTAGTCTACATTAGTCATCATCATGGACACTTTGTATGAGATGTCAACCCATCCATGTGCAAACAAGATTGTGAGATCTATCTCAATCCTGAGTCAGATAGTAATGATGATGATCCAAAATATCAATGGAGAAGGAAGAAGAAAACGCCCAAATCTCAGTGCCAAGCTTCTCAACCACATCATCCTCTTGGAGATGATAATGATCCAGACGATCATAATGGTCTATCCATGATAGAAAGATCCAAACCAAAGTCTCTTAGAGAGATGCTCCAGTCGTCTATGTCAAATTCATGCATATCCACTGGTAGATCTTGCAGATCTATGCCAGAAATTCCTATAATGACTCCTACTCCGATACCTTGTATGATGGCGGGTTCATACAAGGATGACTTTCCTCACTTATCCAGGAGTACTGATGAAATATAACGGGTTGTTTATAACCCTTATATCAGAGCATCAGGAATTACTTCACAATAAACACTTGCATCAAATCCATCTGATGAATTTCTTAACTTGCAGACGTCAATCGCAGTAGCATAGAACAAAATTCTGAGAAGGATTGATTCCAAGCTAGATGGAATTATTCAAGAAAATATTGTTACTCATAAGAAAGTCGATTTTGTTTCTGAACAGATACAAATGATGTATTGGTCTTACAAAGCTCAGATTCAGCGCTTTGATGTTGAACTACGATAATACATCTCTGCCCATTATATGGGGCCAAATTTTGAATTTAAAGTGAAGAAGATACAAGAGATACAAAGAATTGTACGACAAATGGAAGTTGATATGTATGCAACTCAATCTAAGCAAATATATGGCTCATCCTTTTCGGATTTTCAAAATACTCAGCCATCATATCCATCCGTTTCGTATCAGAAGTATCTAGAAGAAGCTGACTATTCAAAGGTATTTAAATTTGATTATCCTTTGATTAGGCAGTATACACATCCTCAGACAACTTATGAGAAGCCCCGTCGATTAAAACCAAAGTCTACATTTGATCGTATACCAAAGCCTAGAGTTTCTGAGTCTTCAAGGGTTCCAGAAGCATCATCTTCTCGTACATCTTTTGAGCCAACTGAACAGTGAAGAATACCGTTACAAATACATACGCCTCCAATGTCTCCACCACCAGTACAACCTTCCACCTCTTTCCTTTGGAAGGATAAAGCGAAACAGACAGAGTACATAGCTACTCTAACTCTAAACACAATTCTAATATCCATAGTGGTATATCTGAAGTTTTTGCAACACTATCTGATTGTTCATCTGAACAACCATCATCAGATCTTGATGAGGCATCAAACGAATCAGCTAACTTTGCTGACTTATCAGAGTTATCCATTGTTCTGATGACTGTGCCTCAATGTATTGAAGTCGAACTAGAAATCAGTGAAGTTGAATCCACATGTACTGGATCCTTCAAATCTGAACCAGTACCTACAACAACACCAGCTATGGTAGCTGCGCAGCCGACAACCAAGCCTACTTCAGGACCTTGGTTCACATTTGATGATCTTCCACCTAAGAAATTGAGGGATCGAATACATGAATTCAGTGCATGGATTGATTTACAAATGTCCAGACCTAATCATCATTTTCAGGATATTTTGTTTGAATTCACCTCTCAATTTACTAGTACTTTGCGAGAATGGTGGCAAAGTATAAATGAGTATCAACGTCTTCAGTACATACAAGTATCTATAGCTAGAGCACTACTTGGCATAATTCACAAAGAATTTATTGGTGATTTCCAGTTGATTGATAAGCAGATCTGCCGGGAATATTTTGTGATAAAATGTTGTTCTTTTGAAAAGCGTGATATTCAAAAGCATTAAAAATGCATGACGGACAGATATTATCTCTTGAATGGATGGAATGAGGTTAACTTGCGTTATACTTTTATATCATCCCTTCCAGATGAAATACAGTCAGAACTACAACGAACCATAGTTTTTCTACAACGAGACATGTCAACAATCTCTCTTGGAGAAATATATGAGCTTGCTTTAGCGTCTCTTGACAAATTATGTTATCAATATACTTTGTTGAAGAATATTCTCGAAGGAGGTCCAGTTCTAAAACAGGCTTGTAAGAAGCCTTATCTCTAGATAAAATGCAAAGATAAAAAGACTTGTGAGTGCCATAGCAAGAAGAAAGCTCATTCTTCTCAAGTTTACCAAAGGAGAACATTCCACAGGAAGAAGGAAAGGTCGAAGCCTTGAAAGCAAACCCTCAAAAAGAACATAAGCAAAAAGCACAGATTTACGAGGTTCTTCAATAAATCCTCACATTGAAGAATCAATGTTTTATCTGTGGAAGCCCAGATCACTATTCTAATAAGTGTCCTCAGGCAACGAGGAAAGATGCCAAGTTCCTGAAAAAACTTGGAAATCTATTGCCTATTCATCCTCAGAGCAATATTGAAGAATTACTTGAGGAGCAATCTCATGAGGACAGTGATACACAGTTTGTTGTCTCTGCGTGTACAGATGAAGAAGGATCATCGAGTTCATTTACCTCATCTGGTGATGTTTCACTATACATGTTACAACAGACATGTATCGTACACCAGTACAAGACCATATGCTCAGATCCAAATCTTGCAACAAGATAAATATGATAGACCCATCAAAGCTATTGGGTTTATGGATATTGACTCCAATCGTACAATCATAAGGGCCAACATCTTGTCATCAGAAGCATGGATTTTACATGAAGAGTAATTTACTACTACTGATGGTAACTCTTTTAAGATCGAGTTCATTACAAGAAGACAAATTGGCATTCGCTTATTTCCTCATTGTACGATTTGGGCTAAAGTATTTGGAAACAATCTACCAGACCCAGATATTTTGATTGGAATGGATACGCAGTAAAGTCCAACCTTTACTAATACTACCCACAGGCCTCAGGTATCGAAACCTTTTCAGTCTATACATTGATAAAAAATGTGTTTGAACTTACACAAGTTCCTGCACATTACACTGGGCTTCGAGATAAACTGTTGGAATACTGTCCAGATTCCCATGCACAGTTTACTCATCCATATCCTCTGTGAAAAAATGTTGATTTTTTCATAAGTCTACCTTTCAAAAAAAATGAGGATATCAATCCCACAAAAGCCACACATCTAGGGATGAACCATGATGATTTAAAGCTCGCACAAGACGAGTGTGCAATACTATTGTAACAAGGATTGATTAAGCCCACAAAGTCGGATTGAGCTTGTAAGGCGTTCTATATCAATAAACGTTCAAAGCAGAAACGTGGAAAGAAACGTTTAGTGATAGACTATAAACCTCTGAATGCTTTCTTGCAAGATGACAAGTTTCCTCTGCCTAAAATTAGTATACAGGTACTATTTCTTAAGGAAATTGTTATATTCTAAAAGTTTGATCTTAAAGTAGGTTTTTGGAAACTGGGTATTCACCCTGAAGAACGTTATAAGACTGCATTCTGCATTCCCAATGATGTCATTTGGACTTAAAGTCGCTCCATAACTGTTTCAAAAGTTCATTACAAAAATCTATGAGCCTATCCTCAACAATGCCTTGATCTATATCGATGATATTCTTCTGTTATCAACGAATCATGAGAAACATCAGGCCCTTCTAACAAGAATTTTGGATCGTACACAATAGTATATGATTATGCTTTCGACCTCAAAAAGTATTATTGGTACAACAGAAATTAGTACATGATTATACTTTCGACCTCGAAAAGTATTATTGGTACAATAGAAATAAAATTTCTGGGTATGCAATTTAGGGATGGATTTTATCAGCCAGGTCCACATATTACAAAAGAACTATTGCAATTTCCATATAAACATCTCACTGTGAAACAAATTCAACAGTTCCTTGGAATTGTTAACTGCATCAGATATTTCATACCACATGTGACAACCTATACCTCATGCTTATCTAAGCTCTTACGAAAGAATCCACCATCATGGGGAAAAGAACATGCTACAGCTGTCAATTATCTTAAGAAGATCTGTCAGGGTCTTTCACCTTTGAAACTTTTTGATCAGAGACTATCTCTCTTTCAGACAGACGTCAGTCAGGCCAATATAGATACTACACAGTTATCTACACTCATCCGACAACATCCACCATGGCCACTGATACATTTTTGCCCTATAAGTATCCCTCTTCTCTTCAAAAAAATCACATAAAGATTTTCAGTGCTTCTTTTGATCATACTCAATTTTGTAGAATGACTGATCAACCTATGTTTGTTTTAACAAAGAAGTCTTTTCCTCCTATAAGTACTAGTCCTCCTACTAGTGTTTCTGAAGTTGCCTCACTTGCATGTAGTAGTTTATTCTATTACATACATCTATTTTTGCATGAACATAATTCTATTGAAAATCCTGTTATGTTCAACCTCAAAGCATCATACCTTAATGTGAATCTTCTTCAAGATCCCTTATCAGAAAACACGTTATGGTATCTTTGGGCACTTTCTGCCCCTTATGCTTATGCTTTTACAGTTTTTCCTCTTCAACTGTATCAACATCTCTGTGAGCCTAACAATGGAAGTTCATTATTATGGACATTTTTAGAATGGTTTCAACCATTATCTCAATGGAAGCATCAATGTTTTATCATTGTTCAACAGCATCGTCTATGGACAGCTTTAGCTAGACGACAAACTACTCAGTGCTTCTTCATTATCTATCGTCCATACAGAGAGATACATACCGGTGTTCTTTATATTGAACAACGTGTCCAATTCTGGCATACATCTTTATATTGGCCACGACATAAGGAAAATGTGTTAAAATCTTTGAGAAATTTACTTAAAGGGATTAATAATTTTCTCGATCATCCAATATTGACAACGTTTGTTGGGCCACATCCCGAAGAATTTATGCCTGGTGAACCTGGAGCACCAAAAGTCAACATTTCTGGTCCCAATAATCCTGAATATGATACAGAAGATAGTGAAACTAACACCTCACAATCTGCAGGACATTCTCAACCGTCCAACTCAGTTTTCCAAGATGCTCAAAATCCCAATGAAGATACTCACAACATTGATGAAACTAAGTTAGATCATTTCCTGCATCAGTTACACATGCCTGAGTTCAGTCCCAGCAAAAGAAAAAGACATTATCTTGCTGACGCTGATGACTCAAGTGATCTAGATTCTCCATCAAATCTTCAAGGATGGCAAACACCTGTTCGCCATAAATAAAGCCTTGGTTACTTTGGATCAATTATGTTGTGAGATATTACTTTACACCTGTAAAGTAATCATGAGATAACTACTGACATGATGAAAGATAGACCTACATATCACCGTCAGTTGAAGATTCCATTTTATCATTTTTTTTGTTTACCTTCAGACTTTTCTTAAAATAGTACTGTTTAAGACTTTTGTAAAAAACAGATTCCTTTTTGATAAGGTTAGGTGAATAATTAGATTACTTTTGTTAAAATGTAATCATTTTGTCTCTAGGTAGACTTATCTTTTAGACTCTCACGTCGCTTATAAAAGCAGGGCTTAGTTTTAGTTGTAGGTAGACTTACATTTACACTTAAAATGAAATGAAGAGTGTTTTTTTTTTCTAACTCTCTTATCATTTCTGAAAACTTCAAACCTTGAAAAATCATGTTGCCTCAATGCCTAAGATGTACGATGAGTATGCTCTACACTCGTCTCAGTTAAGGACCTTGTGTATTAAAAAGTTTATGACAATCTAGAAACTGTTGCTTCTAAACATATCCGCTGCCTTGAGTCAAAAACATTAACGAAGAATAACGAGTAAGAGTATGTGAGTGAAGTAGGGATTCCTAAAAAGCGAGAGCATTTGTGCCCGTGTAAGCCGATGGACAGGTGTTGAGGGTTATTAGCTCCGATATTTGGAACTATCTACATAGTGATACACATTTCCAATCTGACTTTGGTTAGTTGATGATGCAACTAGTTTGAGTTGTTTAGAGTGAGTGTTAACCATTGGGTTAGCCGAAAAGGTGTCATAGTTTCCATGTGTGCCCGTAAGAGTCCCTAAGTGGTATTATATTGGTATCGTTAAATATCAAATATTGTTTCAGATATCTTTTTTTAATTATAAAATAACGTTTAAATTTTATAAAATTGTAAATAATCCGTCAATATATACTCTTTTTATTTTACTTAAATCATATCCTAAGAAATTGTAACAATATAAATTTAATTTAACATATTTTTTATTAATATTATTTTCAAGTATTTCTTATAAATTAAAATAAATTTAATTTCAAATATTATTTTTATATATTTTAAAAATATTGTAATATTTTTCATATATACATTTTAATAAATATATATTACTAATATAAATATATAATTTTTAAAAATATTAAATATGATGATAATAAACTAATTTAATTAGTTAAATAATTTATAATCACTTCACATATGTCTAAATAACATAAAAAGTTTATTTAATGCAATCTTATTTTTATGTTTTTATTATTTATTAAATAAATAGTAAACAGTTTTATCATATTTTTAATTAAAATTTATATTTTTCAATTTAATTATATATATTTAAAATTTTATAATTCTGACCAGTTTGATCAATAAATATCTGTAAATTCCTAATTTCACTTGATGGCTAATTGAAAACTCAAACATTCAAACCCAAGGAAGCTGAAGACAACTTGTCCTTGAGGAACCCTTTTTCTATGATTGGATTAATATGGAAAACTAATAATGGTAAAACCATTGTTACAAAATGAGCTCACAGTCAAATATCAAAGCGGTAATGTCAAAAAAGAAAACCCTTTTACCGCTCTCGATCAATCTATTTCTCTATCATCACACCCAAAGTCCTTCAGTGAAGCAGGCTCTGGGAGATCTGAGTTAGAAAACCAACTTTCAAGAGGAACATGTTTGTACAAACAACACCAGCCCCCGAGTATGCACAAGAACCACTCACAATCGTACAACCTGTCTTCATCAAATTGTTTGTACTCATGTCTTATGATGAGTCCTTTTGCAACAAAGCTGAAAACAGTGCTATTAACAGAGGGTTCTTTCTCAGGCAATATACAAAATTATCCTTGCCGACGCTTCCGTCACCGTCGCCGTCAAACAAATTGAAGAGCCCGTGCACCTGAGAGTAAACAAATGAGGGTTTGGTTCAGATTTGCTGTTCAGACGTCCATTTCTGTGATTAGGCCAAAAACCTTACATAATCAATGACCCAATCACCACAAGCTAAACTACTAATACTTGTTGGTCTCTTCCCGTCATACAACACATTGAAGTGTAATGGACAAATTAGCATATGTTACACAAACTAAAAAATATGTTTCTCCACAGATTGATGTGATGAACTGAAGGATATAAAACACAGGCAAAGATCGGTTACCTCATCCTTATCCAAGTCCGGAATTGATAGTCTAAGGGCATCCCCGAACTGATGCAAAAGCAAATAGCAAACAAGAATGAAAGTCAAAACTCGTAAACAAACATCAAACTATAAATATCAAAAGGGGGGAGAGAACGTACTTCTTGTTCTGAAATTTGATAATGCTCCCTGGTACTGCATTTACGGAATGCTAGTTCACAGGCTTGTAAGAATAGCGGCAGGTTCATGACGTGAGCTGATCCATATAGGAACTGCAAGGAAGAAACAAGGTCTAAAGCTTGCCAATGTCCATGGTAAAAGGACACCAACCAAAAATCTATATGAAGCATGAATTCCTTTTACGTGGTACCAAAAACATAACATACAGTTTGAGTAACCACACAAATGCAAGCAAGTCCACAGAAGATTTAAGCAGGCATGTGTGGATCTAGATTCAGAGGGTAGAAAGATGATTACTTGCTTGAATGTGATTGTTCCACTCCTCTCTACATCAATGAACCTGAAAACCTGCAAAACAAAAAAAAATGTAAAAGATTGAACTTGAACAGTTCTCCATCCTATTGCAAAGGAAGTAATAAGATACAGTACATGTCAGCAAAACAAAAAGGTTAATGGGAGAGATTAGATCCAAGCAGAAGATCAAGATTTCCTGAAATAACTAACCTCCTCTGAAAGGCGGCAAGGCCTCAGTTTCAGAGCCCTTAAAAAGTTGCCATATCTAACTCGACCACTGTGTATAGAAGAAATGAGTCACAACCACTGCTTTTATAATAATTTTAAAACCACAAACTGAAAACAAACAAATTAAGAACTTTACACCAATAATTACAATCTCGTTATAGGATTTGCCACTAGCTCTTCACTAGAGGGATAAACATGATAAGCACAAATTGCTAAAAGCTCTCCAGATAAATGAAAAGCCAAAACTTCCTTTTATTCACGTACCTGTAATCTGGATTCATAGAGAGAAACCTGTCCAAGAAATCCACAGCTTCCAAGCTGTTGATGTGGAATAGCTGGCATGGAAAAACAACCTCATCATTGTCGAATACAAAACACAGTTACATCTAGTCGTATGTCACTATCACACAGCACTCTCTCCCTTACCACACAGACACGGAGACAGAAACACACATCCAGGTGTACAAACACACGCAAAGCATTTCAATTTAGAAACATACCTCTTCCACCTTAGCCATTTCAACCATAAAACTTGAGGGATTCTCCTGCAAAGTTATTTTCATTAAGGAGAATGAGATATTTCTGCTGAATGAATGTGATTTATTGCTCTAACAACATGTGAATTCCAATTTCACTCGAGTGAGCAAAGAACCTATGATATATTAAACATGTATGCGCAGAGATTTCAATAGAACCACTACAGCCAATCCCATATTTCATTCAGCACAGACCTAATTGCAACCATCCTTGCGAAGTGTTTGAAATTATTTGCTTAAAATGCATCTATAAAGTTCAAAGTGACTAAAAGTCAGGGTAACAACGTATGGCTAAGACAAAGACAAGTTGAGCTAATCCACATAGCTATGTATCAATATCAAAATAAAGTCAACAAAGATAACTATTTTCCTAAAGATGTTTCATCTCTCAGAGTGCGGTTTTGCAGTTCAATACACTTCCACGAGAAGTCATCATTCAAGAATTTATAAATTGAAACACACTTTAACACCAATGCACATGTCAGCCGTGATTTTTCCACAAAGACTAGTTTAAAAATCTGGATAGCTCGAAAAGAGTAAGATTTGGATGAAGCAGTCTTACCTTTCTGCAGTCTAATGCTTTCACAAGCAGCAAAACGTCTCCATAGGAATGCGAAGTTTGAACAACATTAAGTGCACTAGCAATAGCACGACCAGTCTGCATAGAGTCATATTATATCACTCTATCACACTCACAAATGGAATAAAGAAATGTGCTGAGGAAAACTCATCATAGCCAACATGTGAAATAGTGAACCAAGATAGAAAACGTGGAGTTTGAACTTGAAAGTCAAGAAAATGCAGCGAAGAAATGAAATTTTCAACTTAATAAATGAACGCAAATTAATTACTCACCCTTTGAGCAAAAACGGCAGGATGATCTTTGCAGCTATCAAGAGGGGAGACTATGGGTAGATACTCCACCTGATGAAAGCGTAAAAAATTTCAAATGATTAATGATTAGATCGAATAGAAGAGACATCAAATTAGTAGCTAAAACTCATAGAAACTAGGAATCTGGGCTTTTGGGTGTTGTTAGGCTGCTGAAAATTCAAATTTCAGGTCTGAAATTTTAGCAATAGCAGTCGAACTTCAAATTTGGATTGCTGGAAACTTAGGCTGGAAAATAGTTGGAATTTCATTTAAGGAAACAAACACTGGGTAGTTCCAAGAATCACTCCAAGGGTAGGAAATCAAGAACTGCTCATAGGGTCTAAAGATCACTATCAGGAGAGAGAACCACACCTAGTTAAAAACTCAAAGCTAGTAGGGAAATTTCAAAACTTGCTTTATTGAAAGGTTCTTATTTAACAAGGATTCTTATTATTGTTTCCTAGACTTAAAACCTTAGCTAAAAAGGAAAAAATAAAGAAGAAATATTTTTGTTGTCTAAAAAGAAAAAATAAACTATTAACACATTGTTAACATTCTTCATCAACTAAGCTTTGCATTATTTGTTTGTATGGCAACAAAAGATCTAAGTTATTGATCATGGGAACATACCTCCATAAAATTGTGGAACTGTGTGAACATTCTAAACATGAGCTTTCCCAGAGAAATATTGCCCCTGACAAAATGGTAAGTGAAAGTAACTATCACCGAGTAAAAAAGTAAAGAAAACAACGTAAATGAAATTTCATATGACAAGCAAAACTTTACCATGATTGATCAAAGTGAATATGCGGATAACGAACGACAACTGGTTGGATTGGATAGCCTGGGATGAATGCACCAAGTTGGAATGACGTAAGCACCCTTCCGTTTGTTGTTGTTCCCTCAGGAAAGAGTAGTAAACGTGGAAATCTGTCGCAAGAAGCCTTTCTCTGTATTCAGATCCTCGAAAGCACATTTCTGTATCAAATAGCTTATAAATTTATATAAAAATCATCTAAATTTCTCTTGCTACGTAACAGAACAGGATTGTGGAGGAGCATTTGATATAGAGAAAATTCAAGTAATAAAAACCAGTTGGGAATGAGTGAAAATGCACAATGCAGGTACATACAACACTTTCAGATAGCAGGTACCCCAACATACGATTACAACAAATATACAATAGTGTAGCTTAAGCGAAAACAATATATATCATTACTAGTAAAGTAGAAAAGCATAAAGGTAAAAATTACAGAAAGTTCCTACCTTTATTTCGTTTACAGCATTCTTCCTTGATGAAGGTGAAAACCGATCAACATATATAACCTGCCACGCACAGGATAAAAACAAAACCATTTTTATCACCAAAAACTCGTGAAGAGAAAACACCAAAAGACTCTTGTTAACAAAAATACCTGCATTGCTCTTATAATAGTTCCAACAAAAGGTATTGAATCATGCGACTCGGCTGCAACAATAGTAGGGAATAATTCGTAAAAGTAGAATATAGGATCTATATAAGATACGTGATTTGATACAACAATTGGAGCAATCTCCCGAGGAGCAGGCTTCCCTTTTCTTTTTATCCATTGGTAACTGCAACCATATAAAATGAAAAAACGACCAAAGAACCATGAAATTTTTTCAATACAAATTCAATTGCAAAATCAAGCATAGAAATGAAGACAGTGAAAGGGAAGAAGCTTTACCCAAAAGAGAAAAGAATAAAACGAGCACAAACCCTAGTGATCCACATAAGCCTCAAACGCCATTTGGGCATTGGATTATGCTTATCCTTCCAGCCCTCAAGAGCAAATTTGGTTGCAACAAACCCCACCGCCAAACAAAGTCCAAAGAGGACCAGCCTCGCAACCGCGACCGGTAAACACACCACAATCTTAATCACCTCATAAACCCCATTAACATACGGCGTCCCATTGCGAAACGGATCCACCGTGCACGACGGAGGCACGGAAAGCCCTTCCGACCCAATAAACTCAAAAGGGTTCTTTGAGTCAACGCCATATTTATCTTGACAACTATGATTGTTGAGGCCGGCACCGTTGGATAGGGTTGAAGACGATCGTCGAGAAAAGTCCTCGTCGTCGTCGTCGTCGTGAACGTTGAGGACGATCTGGGGTTCATCGGAGATGAGAAGGGGAGAGGAGAGATCGTCTGCCGCCATTACAGATGTCGAAACAGTGGGCGCAAAGACAGGATTTACGGAAGAGCATGTAAGAAATAAAGCAGACTGGGGTTTGAGATCTCTGAACTAGGAAAGTGCACATGTTTTTCTTTTATTCTTCTTTTTTTGCATTTCTTTGTAAGAATAAGAAGACAAAACAAATTGGTACGTGCACGCTCATGCTTTATCCACGTGATCTGTCATCTTTCCACCCTTAATTTTTCATTTTTTTATATAATTTAAAATTTTCTTTTGTCCAATATTCGATTTAGATGTCTAGACAAGGACAAGGACAAGCAACTACACCTAGTTTCTTGGGATCATTAGGTGCCTCTCATATGCTCTTTTTTTTTTATTCTGCCTCAATTTTGCTTCATTTTATTTTAATTATATATTTATATATAATTTTTGTCCTAATTTTGTTCCATTTCATCTTAACTATATATTTATATGAAATTTATATAAATATATAATTGAGATGAAGTGAAAGAAGGTTAGAACAAAAGTTGTACATAAATATATAACTAAGATAAAATAGAGTCAATGTATGATCAAGATAAAGTGAGACAGAATAAAAAATACAAAGAATCATATCCTTTTTAAGTGTGTGTTATTTTACTTTTGTTGTTTCAACGCTCTTTTAATTTATTTCATCTATGTATTTATATAGATGTTATATAAATATGTGAATAAAATGAATTAAAATAATATTAGAATAGCAAAAATAAAATAGATGATCTGATCTCATATTTTAGAGATAATAAAATAAGACGTTGAAAATGTTTAAATGGGAATTATTAGATACGTAAAATATTATGATGCTTAAAAAATAATTTAATTATAATTTAAAATAAATTATTTATTTTCTTAATTCTTGGATATTATTCATTTTAGATAAATCTGAATTTAATTAATTGCTTTTACAGGTTAGGATACAAGTGTACGACCAATATCCATACCACTCTTGAGTCTTTACGAAGGAACAAAGGCAAGCCACCCACGTTTTGTGGGAGAAGTCAGTTGTCTTGTCTTTTGCTGGCACTGAATCGGACCGTCCGTTGACAATTCAACCAACGTGGTACAAAGCTGAATGGACAGGATCGCTTTTGTTGACGAAACGGATATGATACGGACCTGATTTGAGTGGAAGCAATAGGAAGCCGGCCGAAAGGCATAGCAAGATCTTGATAGTCAATAGTTCACACTTGTTGTACCGGGACAAACACTAAGAAGGCCTCATTCGTGATCTTAACTAGGGATGGCATTTGATTGGGCCGAGCACGGCTTAAGAGCCTAAGAACAATTTTTTTAAAGAATTTGGACTCGACCTTGATCGGATTTCAAGATTTCGGGGTAGGCCTGACTTTAATAAATTGTGCTTAATATTGACAACGGCCGACTTAATTCCGATCGATAAGCTTAACTTGAGTTAATACTTATTTAGATAATCTTATATCATTAAAAATTTTGTCAGAAGAACTTTTTTAATAAATTAGTTGACTGTTTAGTTGTCAATTTAAAAATAGCTTTTTTGAGAGAGCTTCGTGTAGTAGACTTTTGACAATATAAAAATAAAAGGTATTTTTATTAATTTTAACTATATTTTATTTTGTAATACAAATTATTTATGCATATAAATATTATTTAAAGTATATTAAACAATATACAAAGCACAATATATTAGTTATTATATAATTTTAAACCATATGAAACATTAATAAAAATATATCTAACCAAATCTTTTATATAGATTATAATATAAGTAAAACTAATATAAAAATAAATATTAAATAAAATATATCTAACTAAATCTTTTATATAGATTATAATAAAAGTAAAACTAATATCAAAAATAAATACATATAAATAAGATAAATAATATTATACAAAATTTAAAATAAACGGGAAGATTAGTTTGTGGGTAATGTAGAAATTAGGTGTAAAATATAATGATAAAATGGACTTAAAATAGATTCATTAATTGATCTAAAAAATTTATATGAAAAAAAAATACTTTTTTGAAAAGTTTCAAATTTGAGCTTCTTAAAAAGCTATATTTTAGCTGTCAAAAAAATTATATCTATTAAAAAATATTTTTTTATTTTAGAGCCAAACACTTATTTAAAAAAAACTTTTGCAATGAAAAAAGTGTGTATTTACCCTCTAAAAGCTTAATCAAACAAGCATTTAACGAGTTTTAAGTTAAGTTTTGACTTAAAAAAAAAGACTTCAAATTGATTTTGGTTTGAATTCAGTCGGCCGACCCAAAGTCCTAACTTATTGAAGGAAACAACTTTGTTTTGAAATTTTAAATTAAAAATATGGACATAAACATGACCAAACTTTGGGTCAAGCCTAAGGTTTATCATGCTCGAGTCATATTAAAAAATTCAAATATAACTATTTTAAAATAAATTGTTCTAGTTTATAAATTTTAAATAATTAAAATTAAGATAATATTATTTTTTAACAATAATACTCAGTAAAAACCTCGCTGAAACGCATAATTTATAAAAATCTAATAGTACACAACCTGATCTTTAACTAATATAGATGTTATTTGCAATAAAACAATATAATTTTAAGAAATTAAATTAAGATAATATCATCTTAAAATGACTTTAAGTAACTAAATTGGCTCGTGTGAGTAGTTCAGTACTCTCATCCTTTAATAAAAGGTTTCAGTTTGACCAGCACTTTACTTCTTACGGACTAATTCAATGCTAGCAAAGATTAGTCTAGATGTGAATGACTTCAAAGCATTATTCTCATAATTGAGACTTTCTCGTAACACCTCGTAACTACGATCAACCCAAAAAAAATGAGTCTAAGTGAGCTGGACAGCCTACTTGAGTTGCAACCTAATCCCAATCTAATCCATAGCTATTCTTTAACTTACCTTCTTCTTTGATTACCGTATCCATTAACTAACTTAATAGGATTCAAAAGAAGCGTAGACCCCTAAATCCTAACTCCAAAACTATACTTGGATTTCAATCATGCCAAGTTTAGGATTAAAGACTAAACCTTGGGTCTAAAAAGAGTACAGGTACTGTGTTATTTTCCTACAAAATGGTACGAAGAGCCTTCCGTAATCGAACCCAAGCCATTAAACTACTTCTTTTGGAAACTTTAAGTTACTTCCAAGACCATTCTTACCCATTCTCTGTTTTCAAACTCAGACCGGACCGGCCGGTCCGATCGGTCGGTAGTCCAGTCCGAGTTAAGCATCAAAATCGGTATTTAATTGACCCGGTGTGAACCGGTCAAAATCAGTTAATTGACCAGTTTTTGACCGATCAGATCGGTCCGGTTCAACCGGTTCGACAATTTTTTTTATTTTTTTATTTTTTTATTTTATATTTTTTAAATATTTTTAATATTATATATAATTAAATATAATTATTGCACACCAGTCGAACCGGTCAAACCGATAACCAGTAAAGCCACCGATTCGATGACCGGTCTGAGTTTCAGAACAATAATTCCTGACTTACTTGAATTGGAATTCAAGTAAAATACAGGCTTTCTTGATGTTTACTGTTTCTTGGTTTCCAAACAAGCTATTGAGAACGCTCGTTTTGATCTTGTCCAAGAAGGTGCTGTCTTTTTATGTTGGATCAATTCCCACTAAGTCACATTATCTCCATTACAGTATACGACTTTGGTAATTGTTGCATAGATAATCGATTACCACTTTGAAATATGTTCTCATGCACAAAAGTTAGTGACTATAGGCTTGAAATCTTAGTGGTATATATATAGAAAAAAAAAATTATTTTTCTTAAGATTTAAAATTTCTTAATTTTGGAAAATGAACTGTTATATATAAAATTGATACTGAAATAGTTTTGGAAGATCAACATATATTGGAAACAATCTTAACAAAATATTCCTAGGAAGCAATCATGAACTCTGAACATTGATTAACCAGTGAATTGTGACCAGAACTTAGTTGTCTTTCTTTTAAGGTTCTCCAACCAATTGCACTGAAGAAAAGTTAAGTAAACGCTTCTTGTGCTTATCCCTTCCAAAGATTGTGATCTGATTGTTATTAATACACATATACAAGACCTGAAGAACAATCCAGGTTTTACCTCAACCCAAAGCTAAGATCATGTCGAGGGGTGGATTTCTCAGTTCTTTCTCTATTCTGCTTATTCTGTCAATTTTCCTGATGATCAGTGTTCTTGCTACAAGTGAAGACGAACAGAACAAGGTGGAATTACCCTTACTCAGGACTTGTAGATCCTGATTAACTAAGAATTAGACATTTTCCAGGCAATAATCCTGAATAGTTTTTCAATGAAACAGGATTTCTACGTTGTATATCTTGGAGATCACACAGGGAATGACGCTTCTGCAGTAGAAACACACATTAACATCCTCTCCTCAGTAAAGTCGAGGTAGGTACTAGGTTTATTCAACTATCTTCTCTTTGCCTGTTATATTTAGCTGCCAATGAAGGTCCTGGAATGAATGAATGAAATCACCGCCATGTGATTGACCGGTGATTATTAGCGATTCTAACTTCGTGCAGGCGAGTTGCAGCCTGCGATCCGAACTGCAAACGGTTTTTGGAGTTAACTTGTAGTCAACATTAAAATTTCATTTATCTCATCACTTTTAATGTGATTATGCAGCGATCAGGATGCTGAAGAGTCCATAGTATACAGCTATACAAAGAGCTTTAATGCCTTTGCTGCGAAACTATCAAAAGCTGAAGCTGATCAGTTATCAGGTATCCGCAAGCATTTGCATACATGTTATGGATTCCAAATTTGGGAAGACAGTAACGAGGTTGTTGTCTGAATGTTCAGGCTTGGACAGTGTTCTTTCTGTGTTTCCAAACCGATACCACAAGCTTCATACAACTAAATCATGGGATTTTGTCGGGCTTCCCCACAATACAAGAAGGAACCTGAAGGAGGAGAGAAACATTGTTGTTGGTCTACTCGATACAGGTTCTATAAATTTCCATTGATCAGCTGAGCTTTTCACAAGAACAAAAGTTATGTAATCTGTTAGTGATTATTGATTTGTCAGGAGTCACTCCACAATCTGAGAGTTTCGGGGACACTGGCCTCGGTCCTCCACCCAAAAAATGGAAAGGCACTTGTGGTCCATTCGCTAATTTCTCAGGATGCAACAAGTACGTGATCTGATCTTCTTCTTTGACCATGAATCTGACAAGAGTTGATTGAACAAAAGCATGGGTTTAATCCACTTCACTGTGTTCTTTCTTTCTTTCTTTTTTTCTCCCAACTCCTATCTGGGTTAAAGCAAGCTCATCGGAGCTAGATACTTCAAGCTGGACGGAACTAATCCTGATCCTGATGACGTATTGTCTCCGGTCGACGCACAAGGCCATGGGACGCACACATCTTCGACGGTGGCTGGGAATTTAGTTTCAGATGCGAGCCTGTTCGGTCTGGCCAGAGGTGATGCTCGTGGTGCAGTACCATCGGCTCGATTAGCTGCGTACAAGGTGTGCTGGGTTAACTCAGGCTGCTCAGATATGGACATACTCGCTGCGTTTGAAGCCGCCATACATGACGGTGTGGATGTGATATCCATATCTATCGGCGGTGCAAGTGGCAATTATGTGTCGGATTCATTAGCTGTAGGGGCATTTCACGCCACCAAGAATGGCATTCTCACTGTGGCGTCCGCCGGGAACGACGGGCCGAGTTTCGGTAGCCTGTCGAATCATGCACCTTGGCTCTTGACAGTGGCGGCTAGTGGCATCGACAGGGCGTTCATGAGCAAGGTTGAGTTGGGTAATGGAAAGACTGCTTGGGTAAGCAATCACTTGCACTGTCCACGAACGTTTTTGTACTCAGTGAAGCTAACCGATTAGGTAGTAACTACAGTTTGAATGTGATGAGCACAGGGGAGTGGAGTGAGCATCTTTGAGACAAAGAAACTGTACCCACTCATTAACGGACGCGACGCAGCTCGGAACAAGGAGAGTAAAGAGTCTGCGAGGTAAGTAACGCACATTGTGGAATGAACCAGGCAGTGTTCACAAGGTGTTTGATGATACGTGTCATTACAGCTATTGTTTTGATGATGGATCATTGGACCCCAAGAAGGTGAAGGGAAAGCTTGTTAAATGCAAACTAGGAACGTGGGGTGCTGATTCTGTGGTTAAAGGAATTGGAGGAGTAGGAGCCATTGTCGAGAGTGGAAGGTTTCTTGATGCTGCTCAAATTTTCATGGCACCAGGAACCATGGTTAACAACACCATAGGTGAAACCATCAACGATTACATACACTCCACAGGGTAATGATTGTTCTGTTATGTTCAGTGTATGCTCTTCGCAATCTATGTAAAACGAAACATCGAATCTTCATATGTTCTTGCAGATCACCAGCAGCTGCAGTATACAGATCGCAAGAAGTTAAGGTCCCTGCTCCATTCATCGCTTCATTTTCATCTCGAGGTCCAAATCCAGGAACAGAACGCATTCTTAAGGTACCGTTGAGCAGACCTTTTTACTTTCCAGCTAAACCAAACCTGTTCTCTAATCAAAAGTGTCACAGCCTGATATTGCAGCACCGGGCATTGACATTTTGGCGTCTTATACTCCTCTTAGATCACTCACTGGACGAAAAGGAGACACGCAGTACTCGAAATTCTCACTCATGTCAGGTACTTCCATGGCTTGTCCACATGTTGCAGGAGCAGCTGCCTATGTAAAGTCATTCCATCCAAACTGGACACCAGCAGCAATCAAATCTGCGATCCTCACAACAGGTTCATAAACATATCAAGTTGCACGAGCATATCAAGTTGTTACCCTAGCACATCGTATGCAATCTTACACTTGTCTTCCTCAATCTGTGTGAAGCAAAACTTTTGAGTAGGAGATCGATCATGGAAGGAGAGTTTGCCTATGGAGCTGGTCAGCTAAATCCGACAAAAGCAAGAAACCCTGGATTAGTCTACGACATGGACGCAATGTCCTACATTCAGTTTCTATGTCATGAAGGCTATCCCAGCTCGTCTCTGTCCGTCTTGGTGGGTTCAAAATCTATAAACTGTTCTTCATTCCCCACTGTTCATGGAGTCGATGCTCTGAACTACCCCACCATGCAACTTAGCATCAAAAAGGACCAGAACCCCACTGTAGGTGTATTCACAAGAACAGTGACTAACGTGGGCACTTCTTCTTCTGTCTACAATGCCACCATTAAGGCTCCAAAGGGAGTGGAAATAACAGTGACACCCATGACTCTGTCCTTCTCTCGCGCTTATCAGAAGCAAAGTTTTAAGGTTAACGTGAAGATAGGATCCATGTCTAGTACCCCACAGATATTGTCGGGTTCGCTCACTTGGCAAAGCTCTCGTTACACAGTAAGAAGCCCAATCGTTGTGTACAGACCAAAGGATTGGAGTTCGTCATAGTTATAGCTGAAGCAGAGTGACGATGGAGAACGTAACCTGGTGGGCGTATGTTATAATTGAATGTTATTTCCTCCATTGTTAAAAAGATAATTAAAAAATAAATTTATAATAAAAATAAAATTTTTAATAATTAAAAAATTCTCAGTTCAATTCGTAAAAACTTGAAAGAATCCAACTTTTTTTAATTCGGTTTTTAATTTTTCAATTTAATTTATTTTATTAATTTTTATTGTTAAAAATGATTAATTAATTCTTATAAATTAAAATAAATCAATTAATTTTTATTTAGTAAATTATAATTAAACTTTAAATTTTTCGATAGGTAAAAATAATCTATTTTA
>JANTNU010000004.1:2147722-2159302 GCA_024752395.1 Erythroxylum havanense
CCAACACTTCCCATCTCATTATCTTCATTATTATGACAACATACATTCAATTAAGAAAATCACAACACACACGACTTAACACAAAACCTAGCAGAAAATAAGACTCAAATACAACAACATCACCATTAGAAGAAAAAGGAATACATACATCAACCAACGACAACAACGATGGCAGGCGATGGAAGAAAATGGGGACAATGACGGACATAAAAAGAGAACACAAAACGCAAAATCCAGATCTAATGCCAAACATAGGTAATGATGCAAAATCCAGATCTAATTCCAAATTCACATTATGCAATTTTAACCTCAAACTTCTTGTCTTATCGATTTAAGTTATGGTACAATTTTAAAACATTGACTTTCTTATTGTGGAATATTGTTTTATATCCAAAAGAAATAATTTAAGAAGGATTATTAAATTATGCCATTATCAATAAATTAAAATTTAATTTGAATTTTAATTATAGCGTATTCTTTATTTTAATAAAATGATATTGTTTAGTTTAATTAATTATAAATTAAATTTGAGCAATATTTCTAAAAAGTCAAGTTAACTATGAATGAAAATAAAATGCAAGACTTGTCCAAACCTTTATCCAACCAAGTAAATAAGGATATTATAAAATTTTATGTTAAAAATAAAAAAAATAACTCTATATTTAATATTTTTTGATAAAATAATTTTTTGATAAGTTATTTTTTAAATTTATAATTTAAAGTAAAACAATGATCACAAAATAGATTTAATTTTAGAATTTAATTCATAATTTTTAAATTTTAAAAATATTTTAAATAAAATGCAAGACTTGTCCAAACCTTTATCCAACCAATAAAAATATTTTTAAAATTTAAAAATTATTAATTAAATTCTAAAAATAAATATATTTTGTGATCGTTGTTTTAATTTAAATTATACATTTTAAAAATAACTTATCACAAAATTATTTTATCATAAAATATTTAAATATATAGAGTGATTTTTTATTTTTAATATAAAATTTATAATATTCTTATTTACTAATAATATTATAATTATGATGTCATGTTAATTTTTATCTATTTTGAGTAAAAATACGTAACAAAAAAATAAATTCTAATACGATATAATTTTAGAGTTACGAATAAATAAAAATATATAATAATTAAAAATATTAAAAATCTTTAAAAATATAATTAAAATACAATTTTAATGTAATTAACCTTAAGAAAGAGTCGAGCATTAAATTAAAATGGGCTCTATTGGTTATCAACTTTTTAAGGTTCTGAGTACGGAGTAACCTGTTTAGGCCCATGTTGAGATGACAATGGCCCAAGATCTCAAAGAAGTACGTATGGGCCGAGTCCACTTCACATTTTTTTAATAATTAAACATCAAAAGGAATTAAAATTTAAAAGTCTGGAAACTTAATTTTAAATTAACAAAAAATATTTTATCTACTCGCACGCGTCGTGATCATTACACAACACACATGCTCCTAATTCTTCCCTCAGTGGACGCAGCCACTATGTCTTGTCCAACGCATAATTTGAAAGCCACACGATATATATATAATTATAATTATAATAAAAATTCGAATATTTTATTAAATAATGGAGATATATGTTTATATTGTAAATTTTTTATATAAAAATCTTAAATTGTTGAATTTGAATTTTCATTTTAGTTTAAATGAGTTTATTCAATTTCTGAGTGATTTCTAAATTTGTTAAATTCTTAAAAATACATTAAATTAATTTAATTTAAATAATATTATTTAAATTTTAAAATAATATATTATACTAATATTAATTTATCAAATTAGTTCATATTGAAAATGATGATGAGTCTTTAAGCAATTAGTAAATTTGTTCATTTGTGATCAAAAGATCACATATTTGGGTCATGTTAATAATCTCTTTGTAAAAATGCAAAAATAAAATTGTATATATTGATCACCCTTCTTCTATCTTCGCAAAACAAAGAGTTTTATAATAAAGTAGGTTGAATTTTTTAATTTTTGAGTTCAACTTCAATACATTCGAACACAAATTAGCAATCCTCTTTCTCTTAATCTACTTTATAACCTAAAGTTTGAGAGTTTATATATTAAGTTAGGGATATCAATTTGGGTTGGGTTGGGTTGGGTTGGGTTGATAGGGTAATTGGCAAGTTACGAGCCAAAAGTGGATGCCCCGGTCTAGCTCGAGGCTCGATTATTACTTCAAAAATAATTTCATTAGTCATTTTATTAAAAACGATATCACTTTTGATATTTTTTTTTAAATATAAGAGATGACTGATTGGCAGGACTAACCTACGTGCTAACCTATCTTGACTTGTCGAGTTACAGGCTTCCTTAACACTCCATCTGACTCATCAATATTCTTATATCAAATCAAATCATTAATATTTATTCTGAATTATCAAAAAAAAGTTAAAACTATAATCGCAATATCATAAATAAAACGATAACTTTATTTCTACAAGTTAGCTTGACCCACTATTCTCATGGTACGCAATCACTATTGTCACGTCCCATGACTATGGTCCCAAGCATAATGTCACCTTCCATATCTGGACCTTGACAGCCCTTTTCCTTGAAGATGAAGCAAACATGTCAACCGGACAAATATGGAAAGCCCATAAAAGATATCAATGTTTAAAATACTGATATTAAATTGATAGGACAAGATGTTAAAGATATTTAAAAAATTAATATTATTATTAGATTATCATAAAATTATCTAACAATTAAATAATTTAAAATATAATTAAAAGAGATTGTTAAATAAAATTAATTGATTTATTTTAGTTTATAAAAACTTATTAATTTACAAAAATTGACAGATTAATTAATTAACTGATTAGTTTTTAACAACAAAAGTTATTAAAATAAATCGAACCGGGAAGTTACAACTAAACTGACAATTGAATGATTTAAGATTTTTAAAGTTGAATTTTTAATGATACACAAAATTTCATTTTACCTTCAAATTTAATTTAATTGGAGTAAAATTAGTATTGGCAGCGAGTTGTTTTTGTTCAGTCTAAAAATTTATGTTCATGTTTAAACTCGATTTAAATTTTGATCAAATATGATTATTTATAATTTTAATTTAAAAATTTGAAACAACATAATTTTCTTAAAGAAATCTAGATTTTAGATTACTAACCTATATAAATAGGGTATTCAAGCTTGAAGTTTTAAAATTAAAAAAAAGTTTTAACTTTGACCTGAAATTTGATTGGCTGAAGCTGAGTCAATTAATTTTAGATTAGGTTTGACCCAAAATGTCACATGATTTTCTACTAAATTTTTATTAGAATTGTTCGATATGAATAATTAAGTAATTGTCTATCATACACTTTCCAATTTTTATTATATGTTAATCTATATTAAAATATTTTGACAGATATAACCTGTAACTTTTATAATTTTGATCAAAGAAAAGTGGTAGATTTTTTATGATTTAATTTATTCTAAAAATAGATAATTTAAATAATATATAATGAAAATTTTAAATAAAAATAAATTTGGAATAAGTGAAACTAATTAATTTTTAAATCATTTTTTTTTCATTTTTTGTGTGTACATTAATAAAATTTTGAATTTTTTTAGAATCTCTCTCTTTTCTTTATTTGACCGAGTTTTGTTAAAAGTTAGTGAATATATTTGTTATTCCCGAATTGCTGTACTTATTATGCCTGAATAAATTTCAGTCATTCATTACAATAAATTGGATTACTAAAGGACACAGCAATTTGGGAGCAGCAAATTTACTCTTGAAGATTATGTGTTAAACGTGTAGCTCGGGATATGATTATAATGAACCAGGCATTGACTTGGCCTTGCCGTCCTAATTTTTTAATTTTTATTTAATAAAAATTAAAATAATGTCACCTTTCGTAATAGTTGTCAGGTTTTGGGCTGAGCACGGTCTAGGCAGCTCGAGCCTTCGTGTCCAATTTTTTGAAAACATGGTGATTGGTTGATTTCGGGCTTGGGCCAGGCCCATTTAGGGTCCAAATGCCATCTTTACTCGTGCAGTTCTGTACACAACTTTGTTATGATCAAAGCGTGCACTTTGATCTTAAAAAATAAGAAAAGTTGATGATCTTTTTCATGATGTTGAATGGGCCACAATGAGCTCACTCCTGGTCAGCCTTTCATGTCTGTTGGCCTATATATATCTTACTTATTTAGATCCAAAGACAGTTCTTTTGCTCTTTCTTTGTCTCCACGCAGGTACTGGTCACGTTGTCCTGGCCATTTTCATGTTTTTGGTTGGTTATAGCATCACATCATAGGTTTCAGAACCGAAACGAATTTTTTCTTTCTGGTGTTTTAACTCTTTTTTTTGTCCCTGATTATGACAGCTGCAATGAGGTTAAGCTTGTTCTTGATGTTGTTGATGATGTTCATGGCTATGGATTTAACTGCCGCAAAGAACCAAAAGACGTATGTAATTCATATGGATAAGTCCAAGATTCCTGATACCATTCAATCTGCAGGAAGCTTCAAGCAATGGTATGAATCAGTCATTGCCTCTTCTATCTCAGGATTGTCGGCTCATGAAGATGATGATGAGGAAGAAGAAACAGAAACAGAAACAAACCCTCCTCAGCTTCTCTATGTTTACAAAACTGTTTTTTCAGGCTTTGCTGCGAAACTATCAGATAAACAAGTTAATGCCTTGAGCAAAGTTGATGGCTTTAATGCTGCAATTCCTGACGAGATTCTAACTCTCCACACCACCCACTCCCCCCAATTTCTTGGCCTACAAAATGGAAAGGGACTTTGGACCTCTCAAAACATGCATTCGGATGTGATAATTGGCGTTCTCGACACTGGAATCTGGCCGGAACATGTCAGTTTCGATGATTCAGGTATCGGACCAGTGCCCTCCAGATGGAAAGGAACCTGCGAAAATGGTACAGGTTTTACTCCAGCAAATTGTAACAGGAAGCTCATTGGCGCAAGAACATTCTATAAAGGGTATGAAGCCATTTTTGGGAAGATCAATGAAACTGTTGATTATAAATCTCCCAGAGACGCACAAGGCCATGGAACACACACAGCTTCAACAGCAGGTGGGAACCTTATACAGAAAGCAAACTTTTTCAGACTGGCAAATGGCTCAGCTTCAGGAATGAGGTACACAGCTAGAATTGCAGCTTATAAAGTTTGCTGGTCCTCTGGTTGCCTCAACACTGATCTATTGGCTGCAATAGACAAAGCTGTTTCTGATGGGATCGATGTGTTGTCCCTTTCTCTGGGAGGTACTCCTAAGCCATACTATAGTGACGGTATCGCTATAGCTTCATTTGGGGCAATCAGCAGAGGAGTGTTTGTATCTTGCTCCGCTGGGAATTCAGGTCCATTTGGCTCCACCGTAGGCAACACTGCACCGTGGATCATGACGGTGGCCGCGAGCTATACTGATCGAAGCTTTCCAACAACTGTCAAGCTTGGCAATGGAGCCAAGTTTACAGGATCATCTCTAAATTACGGCAAGACAACCAAGCAATTGCCTCTCGTGTATGCAGAAACTGCTGGCATTCAAAGAGCAGAGTATTGTGTTACTGGTTCGCTTGACAGAAAGCTTGTCAAAGGTAAAATTGTTGTTTGTGACCGAGGATTGAACAGCCGAACACAGAAAGGAGAAGTTGTGAAATTGGCAAAAGGAGCAGGAATGATTCTGGTTAACTCTGAACGTGAAGGTGAAGAACTTATTGCAGACCCCCATGTTTTGGCAGCTACCACTGTAGGATATTCAGCAGGAAAAGCTATCAAATTGTATCTCAACTCAACCAGAAATGCAACAGTCTCAATTGCCTTCAGAGGGACAGTTTATGGTGATCCTGCACCAAAGTTGGCAGCTTTCTCTTCCAGAGGACCCAGTTTGCCAGGTCCTGAAGTGATCAAACCAGATGTTACTGCACCAGGGGTCAACATCCTAGCCGCTTGGCCACCTGCTACTAGCCCATCAAGGCTCAAGAGTGACAAAAGAAGTGTGCTCTTCAATATAGCTTCAGGAACTTCCATGGCTTGCCCTCATGTCAGTGGTTTAGCTTCACTACTCAAGTCTGCACACAGAGATTGGTCACCAGCAGCAATAAAATCAGCATTGATGACCACAAGTTACACCCTAGACAACAGAAATGTTCCAATTTCAGATGTTGGATCTAACAGTTCTGCTTCTGCAACACCTTTTGGTGTTGGCTCAGGCCATGTTGATCCAGAGAGTGCTTCAGATCCAGGTCTAATATACGACATTACCACAGAGGACTACCTCAGCTATTTGTGTAGCCTGAATTATACATCTTCCCAAGTAGCTCTGGTGTCCAGAAAAAGTTTCAACTGTCCAAAACGTCACCAACCTGGTGACTTGAATTACCCTTCTTTTGCTGTGATTCTTCCAGGTAATGCTGAAAAACCAACCATCAAGTACAAGAGAACCGTGACAAACGTTGGGATGCCTACAAGTACTTACGTGGTACAAGTTGATGAGCCTGATGGCGTATCTGTCACTCCAGAGCCTAAGACTTTGAGGTTTAGTAAACTGGGACAGAAACTGAGTTACAGCGTGAACTTTGTCGGATTGGTGGAAAAAGATACAAGAGGGGTCTCCTCTTTTGGGTCCATTGTTTGGGTGTCGGGAAAGTATAAAGTGAGAAGTCCAATAGCTGTAACTTGGGAATAATTTTGCGATAAGAGCAATTTAAGCTGGAAAGTTTTGAACTTTGATGGGAAAAAAGAAAACCAAAACCATCATATTGATTGTTCCAGGCACAAACCAGAGGAGAGAACATGTTGCTTTAGATGTTTCCTCAGTGTTAAGTTCTACGTGTAATGATTGCTTTAGATGTTTCCTCAGTGTTAAGCTCTACGTGTAATGATTTAAAACCGCTTGAAGCTTAAACTTTCATTGTTAGAACTAAAAGGGTAGGTCTCCATCAACTTGCCATCTGGCTCATGCAACGTAATTCCTAATTTCATATTTAATATCAGAAATGCGAATTAAATTGGATTGAAATTCGTTCTCAGGTGATTCAAATGCGTTGCCTCACATGTTTTTTTGGAAAAATTAAGGATTAAACCGTTATATCCGGGTACAAGGAAGGTGACGAAGTCCTGAAAAGTCCTGAAAATTTCTCTCTCTTGTTCTTCATTGTTAAGTTTTAACAGAATCCATTCCACATTCAGGAAATTGCTAAAGGTAACAGCTTTTTGGTTGTTCCTCTGCAAAGCCTTCGTGAAATTTGTTCCATATCTTGTTCTAATAACTAAGATGTGCTTTTTGGTTTACTGTTCTTACATTCCTTGAAAGATGGGAACTTTTGATAGCAAGAACCAGTCTTTGTTGTCTTTGCTGCATGTTCTGTCTCATTGATGAGTCCAAATCTTTCATTCCGTTACCATTATAAGAGCTATCAAAAGGATTTACTGTTTGATCATTAGATGGATAATCGTGGTTCATCATCTTCATTCCCTTACAACAATCCATATCCATACCCTTACTATTATAATCCTCCTCCTACACAGAATCATTCATATCCACCTTCCTATTCAAATCCAAATTATGCATATGGTTATCCCCAAACGTACCCTTCAGCTTATACGTATCCACATGCATATGTTTATCCCCAAATGTACCCTTCTCCTTATATATACCCGCCACGTGGATATACGGCGGTGCCACCGCCATTGATTCCGATGACAAACCCCCCAGACCCTTTACACTCTCAAGGCAATCCTTCACCTTCACATTCCACATCCCAGTACCCTTATGAGCATCAACCACGAGAACACCCATCTAATGGCAGTAACATGGAACAAGTGCCCTCCAGGTGTAATGGTTTTGCCGGTCATCATAGAAAAGATATTCCTTATGTTGACTCCGATTCAGAAACGAATTTGCACTCATCTTTAGATGATCACTCAAGTAATGTGCAATCGGATGATCATGACAAACCTTCTGCGCCTGCATCTCCAACAGCTCCTTCGGTTCTGTCAATGCCTGATTCTCCTTCCAGCTATCAGAATGAAAGTCCAGTGTTTTATGGTTGTCCTAATAACTCCTTTCCGAGCAATTGGAAAGAGCCATGTTTGGACCGCATTGATTCATCTGGATATTATATTTCTTCTGCTCATTCCCATTCGGTTTCGTTTGATGGGTGCCAGAATTATCAGAATAGGCAGCTTGTACTGTTTCAGAATAATAAAGTGTCTTTGAAGGTTTTGCTCTTACATGGGGTCTTGGATATCTGGGTCTATGATGCCATGAACCTTCCCAACATGGACATGTTCCACAAGACCTTGGGTGATATGTTTATCAGTTTCCCTGCAAAAGTTGATGGGAAAATAATCCATAAGATCACTAGTGATCCTTATGTTACAATTTCTGTTGGGGGTTCTGTAACTGGGAGAACATTTGTGATCAGCAATAGTGAAAATCCTATTTGGATGCAACATTTTAATGTTCTTGTTGCTCATCATGCTGCTGAAGTGCGCTTTGATGTCAAGGACAGCGATGTTGTGGGATCACAATTGATAGGCTTTGTGGCAATTCCTGTCGAACAGATATACTCCGGTGCTAGAGTAGAAGGATTCTATCCTATCTTAAACACCAGTGGAAAACCATGTAAGCCTGGAGCTCTCTTGAGAATTTCAATTCAGTACATTGCAATGGAGAGCTTGAGAAGTTACCATCTAGGTGTAGATGCTGATCCTGACTCTCCTGGTGTGCCAAACACATATTTTCCCCTTAGGAAGGGTGGAAAAGTGACTCTTTATCAAGATGCACATGTTCCAGATGGGTGCCTTCCAACTTTGAAACTTGACAATGGGATGTCTTATGTTCATGAAAAATGCTGGTACGACATCTTTGACACCATATGTCATGCTAAACGTCTGGTTTACATTACTGGTTGGTCAGTGTGGCACCAGGTTAGACTGGTCAGGGATGCTGGTCATCCATCAGGTGTCACCCTTGGTGATCTTCTAAGGTCCAAGTCCCAGGAGGGAGTAAGAGTGCTGCTTCTTGTTTGGGACGATCCTACTTCTAGGAGCATTTTGGGATATAAAACAGTAAGAAGCATACTTGTTTCCAATTACAGTGGATTGAAAGTGGGTTACTTTGATGTCTTGTATCTAGAAAACGAGCTTCAATTTACTGATTCAGACATATCACTAAGAGGCCTCTTTGCAATCACTAATGCAGGATGGATTCATGGCAACACACGACGAAGAAACACGCCGGTTCTTTAAGGGTTCATCCGTGAAAGTGCTTCTGTGTCCTCGCATTGCTGGAAAAAGACATAGCTGGGCCAAGCAAACGGTGTGGTAATCTGTTCAGAAAAGAAAATTTGTTCTGTGTGTTCAATTTTTTTCCTCCATAAACCAATTTCATGAATAAGACCTCACAAGATGTAACGAAAGCAGTAATGTTATAACATATAAAGATCCATGGCTGAATTATCTATGTTTTTTTTGCTCAGGTTATCAATTGAGTGCTAAAAGCTACACATTGTTCACCTTACACTATATTCTTTTTTATTAGAAACAAAGGTGTGTGGGATGGGCTTATTACTGCTTTGACTACTATTGTTCTTTCCTTTCTGCCAAAACTCCAGCATCATTGGTTTCTGCTTGAACTTTACCAGCAAATGCTTACCAGTTGCTACCTCTTGGGTGATCAAGATACTTCTGTTTACTACTTTCTGTTTCCTGTCATGTTAAAAAGAACAACATATGTAGTTTGTGTAAGGGTAACTATTTTCTCTACTTCTTACAGAAAGTGACATTTCTTTGGAAGCACTATCCTGTTCTTGTAAATCATGTTTCAGTTAATAGTTTCTGTATGACCTGTACTATCAATATTTACTACCACGCATGTCAGGAAGACAGTTCTTTCTCTCCAACTTGCTGTTTCCTGTGCTGATAAAAAGTAGAAAATTCTTTGAAACTATTAACGAAAACAATGCAGCTTATTATCCACCAAAAGCTTTCCTTCCAATTTTGTTGAGTACGAACTATAAGTTTCCTTGTTCTTATTCACCAGGAAGTTGGAACTATCTACACACATCACCAAAAAACTGTTATTGTAGATGCTGACGCTGGGAACAAGAGAAGAAAAATCATTGCTTTTCTCGGTGGACTTGATTTATGTGATGGAAGATATGATACTCCACTCCATCCCATTTTTAGGACCCTTCAAACATTGCATAAAGATGACTACCACAATCCTAATTACGTTGTAAGCTTTTAATTTTACGTACTTGTTCTTCCGAATTGTAAATAGATATGCATCAGAAACGAACTCTCATTTGCAACATTCACTTTTTAAAGGGAAGCAGAAGTGATATTTTTCGATATAGATGAGGTTTTGGTAACGTAATTTGCAGAATTTTAGCAGTAATTAAAGTGATATATTTATTGATAGATCTAGTTGAGGTACTTGCTACTCTTATCAATCTTGTAATCATGTAAACTTGACTAAGCAGGGTAGTAATTCTGGTTGTCCAAGAGAACCCTGGCATGACTTGCACTGCAAAATTGATGGCCCAGCAGCATATGATGTTCTAACCAATTTTGAGGAGCGGTGGCTCAAGGCTGCAAAACCTCATGGGATTAAAAAGTTTAAAAAGTTATATGATGATTCTTTGCTCAGGTTAGAAAGACTTCCAGATGTTTTAGGTCAACTTGATGTTCCTGTTCTTAGTGAGGAAGAAGACCCTGAAGCTTGGCATGTTCAGGTGTGGGTGATACTGATATTTTTTGGTTTTAGTTTTACTTGATTCTGCTGGGAAACAGAGAAAAACTGGAATTTGCCTTGATGTTAGCTTGTTTGTTCTGCCTTACAAATGGAATGCATTCATTTCCTTCTGGGGTTCAAACTTGCAGATTTTTCGATCAATTGATTCAAATTCTGTTAAAGGCTTCCCCAAGGATCCAAAGGACGGCACAGCCAAGGTGAGTGAACAGTTTGTAACTTAAGTTGTTTCTGTTAAAGAGAATCAGTGCACTTCAGACACTGTCTATTTGCTCAAGCTGATGAAATGTTTGTTGTGACAGCATCTTGCCTGCGGGAAAAATGTACTTATCGACATGAGCATACATACAGCATATGTGAAGGCCATTCGATCTGCGCAACACTTCATTTATATAGAAAACCAGTACTTCATTGGTTCCTCCTACAATTGGGGTTCACATAGAGATATAGGTAATAAACCCCTTTTGTTTCTTCAATGATCCTGTTAAGAGGTGTTACTTCAACTTTGGATTAGAGCTGGTTCTGATCCTTTCTAGTTGGAAAAAACTGTGGTTGAGATCTTATCTGAGGGTTTCTCCACTTCTGTTAACAAAATGGTCTTAACCCTTACTTCTTACATATAGAAGATAAGACAGCAATTAGGAAACAAAAGGCTAAAAAAGAAATAGTCTATAAGCTTTAGTGCAACAAAAGGCTAAAAAAGAAATAGTCTATAAGCTTTAGTGCTTACTCCCCATTAGCTTCTATGGTCGTAAATCTATGCTTCCTGACTCGCTTCTATACCAGGACATAGTTCGAGTGTTCTTTTCCAAAACAAAAGAT
>JANTNU010000004.1:2272893-2283023 GCA_024752395.1 Erythroxylum havanense
ATATAATTTTGTCTTTTTAAAGAAAAAATTAACTCCAACATTAATTAATTACTAAACATAAAAATTTAGGATAAGAAAAGAAATAATGCGATATTACAATTAATTTCAATTATAACAAATGCTTTTCTATTTCTATTTTATTAATTTTTGTTTCTATTTCCTCTCCTCCTAAAAAAGAAAGGTGATTGTCAATTTTGAAAGTTAGAAGCCAAAGAAGCAAAATCTATTTTCTTAAAATGGTGAACAAATCCAAAATCTATTTTTCCCTCGATTCGACTCGACTTGACTTAACTTGTATTATGTGCAAAATAGAATTAAAATAAGATTATTAAAATGTAAGTATTAGAAAAGTTTTGTAATATACAATTTTATTTATTAATGAATTATTATTAAAGTTTAAGCATTTATTATTCTATACATAAAAATAAAGATTGAATTTTTTATATTTATTCTCATGTAACTTTTTTCTCTTATATTTTGTTAAATTTTTATTATTTTATAATTCTAAAAAATAAAAATGAAATATTAAAAATAGAAAGTCAAATTTATCTGTATAATTATCAAAAAGCATGATTAAGGACATTAGAATTTAATATTTGAACTATGAACTATTAAATCCACTTTTGGTCACATGTGGATTATAAAGTACAAAGGAAAAGTTTGAAGCTTTTTAGTTACTTAGAAGAAGACTGAGTGATGAACAGTGTTTCAGAAAAGGTGAATAAAAAGGCGAGTGTATGGTGTGGGATCTGAACTCTGAAGAACACATTACAGATTACACACCTGTGAGAAAAGGGTAAGTGAAATTGGTTTTTCACTTGGCCTGTCATTATAAGAAAAGGTCAAAAAAGGATCTTTTCATCGGTACATCGGTATTCACAGAGAAAGTGTTCAGTGTTGATGAGTGAGAGAGAGGGGTAGAGAGAAGAGGGTTAAGAGTCAACTGGCCCTTTTGGAGTTGTGTATTTGTAAGGCTTCGAATAGTCCACATATGGCGCTTTATCTTCACCTTTTCTCATAATTTGTTTTCTGGGCTTTTGTCTGTGACTTTGTTCCCACTCACTCGTCTTCCTTCCTTCTCTCTCTTCTTTCTTTATATGTTTGCAGAATCTTTGAGCTTCAGGGCCTTTTTGGTTTCAAGCTTAGTGTATAGTAAAAGCATGCAGAGTGAACGAGATAGCCCTTGTTAACCCAGAACTAGGGGTTTCGTTTCTGATAAACCTATAGTGTCTGTTTCTTGTGTAAAGTGCCCTTTTTGCAGAGAGGTGTCAAGAGGGTTTTAGAGTGAGAGAGAGGGACAGAGAACGAAGAGCTAAGCAGAGGGAGTTAAAAGGTGTTTGCTTGCCTTCTTTCTCTTTCTTTCTCTCTTCAAAGGTTGTATCTTGTGCAGAGGAAGTTGGAGACATTTGGATAAAACCATCCTTCTGTATCCTCTGCCTCTCTCTAAATCTTTTCTCGTTTTTTTTTTTGTGCTTTAGCTTGATAACCCTTTTTGGGATGTTACAGTGTTGCATGATTAATGAGAAGTGGAAATCAAATCTGCCATTGAAATGTTCGTCTTCAAAGACTGTTTATAGATTGTAAAGAAGGGTTCTTTTTGTGTGAAAGAGTGAGAAGACAGAAGAGAAAGGAGAGAAAAGAAGAGCTAAGTTAATGAGTTTTGGGGGTTTTCTTGACAGTGGTAGTCCCGGCGGTGGGGGAGCAAGAATAGTGGCAGATATACCGTACAGCAACAACATGACCACCGGTGCAACTGCTCAGCCACGACTTATCTCGCCGTCGACTCTCACCAAATCCATGTTCAACTCTCCCGGACTCTCTCTTGCTCTAGTACGATACGAACATTTTTGTTCTCTTTTCTTACTGATCTGGAGCTTTTTCCATTTCAATTTGTTGATACTAAAGTTCTCTTCGTTTATGTTCATCAGCAACAACCGAGTATAGATGGCCAAAGTGAAGTGGCCAGAGTGGCTGAGAACTTCGAGCCTAGTCTGGGAAGGAGGAGTAGAGAGGAGGAACATGAGAGCAGATCTGGGAGTGATAACCTGGACGGAGCTTCTGGTGATGATCAAGATGCAGCCGACAATCCTCCAAGAAAGAAGAGATACCACCGACACACTCCTCAACAAATCCAGGAGCTTGAAGCGTAGGTTTTATAGTCTTACGACAAGATTATGCAAACTAGTTTAGTTCACATGATCTTGCTCACCAAGTCATTCTCTTTTTTGTTTTTTGTTTTTCTTTCTGTCAACAGTATGTTCAAGGAGTGTCCTCATCCTGATGAGAAACAAAGATTGGAGCTCAGCAAAAGACTTTCCTTGGAGACGAGGCAGGTCAAGTTCTGGTTTCAGAATCGGAGAACCCAGATGAAGGTAAGCTGATGAAGAATTACGATGCTTTTCAGGGCTTTTTTTTTCATATAGAGGTGACTTTGACATTTATTTGTGTCAGACCCAAGTGGAACGGCATGAGAACACTCTACTCCGGCAAGAGAATGACAAACTTCGAGCTGAGAACATGACGATCAGAGATGCTATGAGAAACCCGATTTGCTCCAACTGCGGTGGTCCGGCTATAATTGGTGATATTTCACTGGAAGAGCAGCATTTGAGAATCGAAAATGCTCGATTAAAAGATGAGCTAGACCGAGTTTGTGCTCTTGCTGGGAAGTTCTTGGGTCGACCCATTTCTTCACTAGCTTCACCACTTGGCCCTCCATTGCCAAACTCTAGCCTGGAACTTGGAGTTGGCAGCAACGGTTTCGGTGGTTTAAGCAGCGTGTCTTCAACTTTGCCATTAGGTCCTGATTTTGGTGGGATTTCAACTGCTTTGCCGGTAGTAACTCCAACTAGGCCAGCGACCACCGGTGTCATGGGGCTGGATAGATCATTAGAGAGATCTATGTTCTTGGAGCTTGCCTTGGCTGCCATGGATGAACTGGTTAAGATGGCTCAGACTGACGAGCCACTTTGGATCAGAAGCTTGGAGGGTGGTAGGGAGGTGTTGAACCACGAAGAGTACATGAGAACTTTCACTCCTTGCATTGGTATGAAACCTAATGGCTTTGTTACTGACGCCTCTAGAGAGACTGGTATGGTAATCATCAACAGTTTAGCTCTTGTTGAGACTTTGATGGATTCGGTGAGCTATTCTATATCCTCCTTAAACCCTTCCTAATAAAAAAAAAAACCCCAGTTTAGGTTTTTGTTTTTAACTCTTTTAACTTCTTCCTGATTTGCTTCTCTTGTATAGAATCGATGGGCAGATGTGTTTCCTTGTATGATTGCTAGGACTTCTACAACTGATGTTATATCCAGTGGAATGGGAGGAACCAGAAATGGTGCTCTTCAGCTGGTAAGTCCTGTCACTTCTAGTTGCAATTGAACCATCAATTGATGTTTTTGTTAACCATCTGAAACCTGAACTTGTTCAGATGCACGCTGAACTCCAAGTTCTATCTCCATTGGTTCCGGTTCGAGAGGTTAGTTTCCTACGCTTCTGCAAGCAGCACGCTGAGGGCGTGTGGGCCGTAGTTGACGTATCAGTCGAAACTATTCGGGAAGCTGCTGCTGCACCAACATTTGGGAGCTGCAGGAGGCTTCCTTCTGGTTGTGTGGTGCAAGATATGCCTAATGGTTACTCCAAGGTAATAATCCAGAGAGCTGAGTCTTTAAATTAGTTTGTTTGAAGTAGTAATCACTGTCATTTGTAGTTTCAGTTGAATGCATTTAACCTTGTTTGTCTGGTGATTACTCACCGTATCCCCACAGTGTCAGCTGATAAGTTTTTAGTCTTTCCAAGCATCTGAAGAAACCTTCACTGGTTTCAACAACTAGGGTTGCTTAAACTATTGAGATCGTGATTACCTCCTCAGTTTTGTCAATGGAAGCCTCCATTATTGTTAAAAAATGCATTTGATGTTTCTATTCCGATCTTTGATGCTGTCTTGGGTTTGGTTAAATTAATAATCCAAGACTGACTGTGCACATCTCGATGCCACCTTCTAGGTTGTACTTTGTTCTTTCAAATCTTGGAAAAACCCTTAACTTATGGCACCTATTATTTTATGTTCCATGTCCAAGCTTGGGGCTAGTATTCAGGTTTTTCAGAGTTTGACTGGTAGTTTGCCGTAATGTAGAGAAGCTTTTCAAGCTCGTGATCTTCTCAGGATTGTTTGTGACTTGCAGGTTACTTGGGTTGAGCACGCAGAATACGATGAAAGCCAAATTCATGAGCTTTATCGACCATTGATAAGGTTCGGTATGGGGTTTGGAGCTCAACGATGGGTTGCGACCCTTCAACGCCAATGTGAATGTCTCGCCATTCTCATGTCCTCTGCTGTACCCGGTAGAGACCACCACACAGGTTAAACATCACAAACTCTTAAATCTTATCTACTACCATTTCTATTTTTTCTAGGAAAGTTTTGATCTTTTTGATGTTTCAGCCATAACTGCGAGTGGTCGGAGAAGCATGTTGAAGCTGGCTCAGAGGATGACGGACAACTTCTGCGCCGGTGTCTGTGCCTCAACGGTGCACAAATGGAACAAGCTGAACGCAGGGAACGTAGATGAAGACGTCAGGGTCATGACCAGAAAGAGCGTGGACGATCCGGGCGAGCCACCCGGTATCGTGTTAAGCGCGGCCACCTCAGTTTGGCTGCCGGTTTCACCTCAAAAACTCTTCGATTTCCTCCGCGATGAACGGCTCAGAAGCGAGTGGGACATACTATCTAACGGTGGTCCTATGCAGGAAATGGCTCACATTGCGAAGGGTCAGGATCACGGCAACTGTGTTTCACTCCTACGTGCTAGTGTATGCCTCTCTCTCTCTCTCTCGATTCCTCAGTTTCACCACGTTTGAAAGTTTCTATGCCTTTTTTTGGGTTTCTGGGCAAAAGTCACATGAATCCATTGGTTTATCTGGCTAGTGTAAGGTCCAAGTAGTTTGTCACCATTAGATGATGAGAGTAAAAAGTAAAAAGATGAATCGGAAAGGACAAGACCAGAGCTTGGAAGGATCTGTTTGTGGCCAGAGAGGAGCAGATTTCAGGGACAGTTCTTGTTTTGTAAGCTTTTAAAAAGTCAAAATATACAAACACCTGTAACCTTTCTTTCTGAGACACTTCTGATCCTTCTGCTTGATTGATGGGATCCTCTGTAGAGACAGTGGCATTAGGTTAAAAAATAAAGGGAAGAAGAATGGCACTGTGTGTAAATTTGAAGCAGTTCTAGGGTTTTGCTTCCTTGTGTTCTTGATGATTTTGTTCGTCTTCTTCTTGTTCCTCAGGCCATGAACGCGAACCAGAGCAGCATGCTTATACTACAGGAGACTTGCATAGACGCGGCGGGGTCGCTTGTGGTGTACGCCCCCGTTGACATTCCAGCCATGAGCGTAGTGATGAACGGTGGGGATTCGGCTTACGTCGCGCTTCTTCCTTCGGGTTTCGCTATAGTCCCCGACGGCCCTGGTTCACGCGGCGGCCCAGCGTCCAACGGTCCCAGTAGTAATAACAATCACAACGCCACAGCTGGCGGTGGGTCCCAGAGGGTGAGCGGGTCGCTCCTGACGGTGGCGTTCCAGATATTGGTGAACAGCCTGCCTACGGCCAAGCTCACGGTGGAATCGGTGGCGACGGTCAACAACCTTATCTCATGCACTGTGCAAAAAATCAAAGCAGCTCTCCAATGCGAAAACTAAAAAGATCAGAGGATGGAAGGTTGGGTTTTTGGTTGAAAGGGCATGAAGAAGGGACCAGTTTGGTTAGTGTGTGGTTGGTGGGTGTTGAGTCAAGAACGAACCGCGCGTAGAAACTCCTTGCATGGTGGTAAGAGAGGACTCCATGGAAGCCGGAGAAGAGTAAGCTTTTGTCTATCTTAACACAAGGCAAGGGTGGTGGTTCGGGTATTGACTCAGGTTGACCCTAGGAAATATTAATATATTACTATTATTGAAGCCTTTTTCTTTTTTTTTTTAATCAACTCTAATTTGACACTAATGTGTTTCTGTTTTTTATTTTTATTTTTTGCTGCAAGTAATTATTCAGTCGGATTCATGTTATTGTTATGAAACTGTTTTTAACTTTATTTTGAGCTTTTTGTACTTAATCTAACTCTGTTATAGTTAATTGAAAAAATGCAAGATTGTAAATTACATATTTTTATATATTTGTAAAAATAATTCAAAATTAAGTAGAGCAAGCAGTAAGATTATAATGCAAATATCTTAATCTAGTCCGTTTTGAATTATGATAACTAATCTAATTGGTTTTAGTCCATTTTTTATTTATAGTAGTAACTAATGAATTTATTTAGTAGGATGTGCTATTTTGTTTGTTAGTATCATTGTTTTAGTGGATAAATTAAACATTGTTTTTGAGGGGTAAGTTAGAATTAAAGAATTTTAAATTGAGCACGATTAAACTAACTTTTGTAGTTTAAGATAAAAGATTGATTGATGTTTTATATTACATCAAAAGTGTTTTTACACATCCAAAGTCTATCTTTCAAGGCATAAAATCCATTGTCCAAAAATTTGTGTACTAATCCTGTCTCATTAAATCCAAGACATCTATTTATGTGAGTCTCATACAAATAAATGGCTTAGATTTAATGGGATAGAGTTGGTACACAAATTTGGGGACAGATTTCAAAGCAATTGAGAAGACATATTATGATATAGTTGGCTATGTTTGGTAAACAACGGATTTTATTAACTGTTAACTAATTTTATCAGTAGTTGGTTGATAGTTGATTATATTAACTAATTTGACCAGCGGATAATATCAGTTATTTATTAAAGATATTTGATAAAATTAGTTGTTGATATGTAAAATCACCTATGATGGTGTGGTTTTAAAAAATTATAACTGTAAAATGACTTACTAGGATGTGATTTAAAAAAAATTATAAGGGCATGAATATTATATTTCTTAGTATTTTGCTGAATATTCTTATAAGAATTTAAATATTTAATTTTACAAAAATTAAGTTTATAACTTTAATAATAATAATAATCTAATATTACATTTTTTATTAACATGAATGATGAAGCGAGCTACATCATGCTAGTATTTTTATATAATATGTATGAATTTTATTAATTAATTAATAAAAATATCTATAAAATACGATATGTATCATAATTCAAAAATTATGAAAAGATTGTATAATTAGTTTTTTACCTGTTAATTTTTGACTGATCATCCAAAAAGTTCATTTTATGGAATTTTTAAAAATTAGCTTATTGTGATTAAATAAGCTAACCAATAAGCTATTCGTTAAACACATCAATAGTCTTTCAAGATAATCAAAAAGTTAACTTTTAGTAAAAAAGATTAAAAAAACAACTAATAAATTGTTTGTCAAACACCTCCTTTAAATAAAAACATGTATCAAGAGTTTTATATAACTAAAAGACATCATTTGAACTCAGAGGTAAAATTTATTGTTACGCAATTAAGTTAGTCATATTCTATAAGGTAAAGTGTAAGTTCATCAAACAAGTACATAGTCATAAATTAAAGATGACCGAGATGAGGATGTTCCTTAGATGCGTAAAAAATAAAGTCAAAATTTTAACGATAAGAGGCATTAAATGTGACTAATATTTAATGAAGAATTAAGATAAACAATATTTAGGTAATTTAGGCGTATTATCCTAATTATCTAGTGTAAATATGTGAGAAGATTGTACTTAAGAGTAAAGGAAAAAAGGAAGACATGAGAAGAACTAAAGAAAGGTAATTAAAAATGATATAACTCTATTAAAATTTATTGAAAACGTGACTTTTAATAGAAAACTTTTACGTCCTGGGATACGAATTAAAGATCTCACGCAAATAGGTCATTCTCTTTATTATAAATTTTTAAACATTTTCTTTTGAGTCTTATATCTTATTTTTGGTCTAAATGTTTAATATATAATATTTATTTCTTAGTTATCTAGTCTAAAAATTTCTTTACTTAACATAAACTTTTTTATTGTAACGATCTGTTTGTTTTATTTATTTAATTATCTACTTTTAGTATTTATTTACTTATTTTATCTTTTATTTTTTATGTCTATTTTATTTTTAATATGAATAAATAAATAAATAAATAAAAATTTACTTTAAACCCTAGTTTACCGATGGACTTTGAATTTGGTTGAGATGGAGATTGTGTTCTACGCATGAGTAGGGGGGCGTGGGGCATCATGTGAGAAGGGGAAGGCGTTGGAAGGGCATTAAATGAGAGGTTCAGAAACTGTTGGGAGAGAGGGTAAGTATCATTAAATGCTCTAGAATTGGCTTCGAGTGATTTGCTTACGTGTACGCGCCAATCAGACCTGTACACGTTCTTTTGGCTTGAGAGTGGACACGATAGAGAAGCGAAAGAGAGGGAAATGAGGTTTGGGGGTTTGTTCGTGCTGTGAGGATGGTGACGAAGACGATAATGGCGTTTTAGGGTCTGCTGCCTATCCTGACGATGATGCGCTCGTTCTGGTCAGTTTCTTTGGATTTTGGGATTGTGGCCAACGCCAAATCCCCAAATCTCTGCGATGCAGATGTAGATATGTGTTTATTATTGTTAATGTTTTAACTTTTAATAGCAAGAAGTAAACTATAAAGTATAAACCGTTATAAAAATAACTATAAATTAAATTAAATTAAAAAATTTAAAACATAATTAAAAATATTGTTTTCTCTAATGAAAATTCTAAAATATAATTGAAAATTTATTAAATAAAAATTAATCATAATAAATTATTAAATTAAAAAATTAACCAATTAATCAATAGATTAATCAATTTTCAATTATAAGAGCTATTAAAATAAATCAAATTAAAAAGTTAACATTTGAAAAAAAGAACAATCGGTTTAAAATTTTTAAAATTTAACCAGCTGAATCGGTTTAACTTTTTAATAATTAATTATATAAAGAGTGAGGTGAGTTATTAATAATTTAAATATAAATTTAATTGAATTATTTAAAAAATAATATCGAGAGTTTTCAATCAATATTCTACACTTTAGTTAAATTTAAAATTCAATTAATTAGATTTAGTTTATTAATTTTAGAGTGAAATAAAACAAATCAAAGTTATCGAAATTACTTATTATTAATTTACATGTTTCCAATAAAATATTGAATTAATTAATAAGTCAAGCCAAAATAGAATTAAAGTATTTTTTATAAAACAATTCAACTTTATTTTGGAATTTTGATTAAATTATTTAAAATAATATCACTTAATGTAACGAGTTTATATCAATCTCTTAAACTCAAATTTAATTTAAACTTTGATTAATTTAATTTAATTTATTAATCTCATACTAAGTGCTTTTATTTCTTCTTGTATTCCTACTAAGTGCTTTTATTTCCTCCTAAGCATTAGTTGCCTCTTTCTTATTGCAATAATTCCAATGGTTGCATAACTTTTTTGCTTGTGTATATGCTATATATATGTATTACATAACTAGTTCCCTTCTAGTTATTTGCAAACGTGTAAACAGACATTGCTTTGTGTATGTTTTTTAAATGTTAATCTTAAGTACATAATTTGTCATATTAACTTGAATTTTTATAAGAGAACGTGTTTGATCGTATTTATTGTAATTATTTATTTGTGTATGTATTTATTGTAATTTTACTTACATAATGATTTAGTATGCCAGTTTTATTTATTTCTTTTTTACCTACATCACTCTTTTATTATCACATCTGCATGTGGATCTATTGAAAACAGTCGCTCTATCATATAAAGATAAGGCTGTATATTATCAGATCTCTTCATACTTCTCTTTATTGCTGGACTTCAAATTTGATATGATGATGATACTAAATCAAAACGAATTAAATATATCAATATTATTTACTTTTTTCATTGTAGGTCTATTAAAAATAGGCTCTTTATTAGTTATGAATAAGGTTGTATGCTACAAGACTCCCTCAAACTTCACAATTTAGCATATTTGGATATTATAAAATAACATTATTTTATTTTATTTTATTTAATATGATATTGTTTTAGTTTTAATTCTCTTAATATGTAATGACATAAGTCAAACCTTTCTATTCCTTAAATAAAACCCTAACTCTATCCCCGACTGAAAAGGTCAATGACAATGGGGGGAGGGATGGGCAAGA
>JANTNU010000004.1:2286560-2299754 GCA_024752395.1 Erythroxylum havanense
TAAAGGAATTGCGACATTCTTAAAAATTTTGTTTGAAAAAAGAGTTAAAATGGGTCCATTGGACCTTTTATTGGGTTGAACTTAAATGGTCAAATTAGGTAGGCTTACTCGTGAAATGTGATGTGATGTTAATGGGCTACCAGAAGAGAAGAGGACCACGAGATGGTCCAACTCTTTGACTAGTTAGAGCTTCGGTCTCTTTTGTATTATTGGTCGGGCCGAAAAGCAAACGAAAAAGAAAATTGTAAAGCAAAGGAAAGGAAAAATGTTGCTGCCCAGGATCGAACTATATATATATATATAATTTTTTTATATAAGTTATTTGAAAACAGCTTCTTGACATAATGTAGCAATTGCTTCCTTTATGCCTGAACATGTTAACATATTACGTGTAACACATTGTGCATAGCATATTGAACTTACTTTCTCATTAAAGCGTGTTAGCAATAAAGATGGCAGTGAGTTGACCTACGAGTTAATTTTGTAAATTTTTTTAAATTTAAAAGTGTAAAATAATATTTTTCAATTAAGTTCGAGTTGAATTGTCTAATTCTAGGCCTATACATAAGCATGTTTGAGACCTAATTTTTTTAAGCAAAATGATCTTATTTTGTTTATAAAAGTTAGGTCTTAAATCGGTATGAGTTTAACTTGATCCAAAAGTTGGATAAATGAAAACACCTAAATTTAAGTTCACGGGTTAATCCATTACCATTTTTAGTTGGTAAAGTTATTTGAATTTAATTTGAAACGCAATCCAATTCGACAAATACAATTTAAAATTGAGTCATGTAATTTGAATTGTACTACTAAAATTTTATATGTTTGGATTATTAAATTCAAATTTGAATTTCTTGTCAAATTGAAATTGATAAATACAATATTTTAAAAATGAATTAGAAAGTGAGTCAATAAGATAAAAGGTTAAATTAACATTAAATCGTCATAAAATTGATTAAAGATTAAATAAATTAAACAATTTAAAATATGTTTAAAAGGGATTATCTTTATTTATCGATTAATTTGAAGTTTAATTAAAAATATATTATTAAATAAAAATCAATTAATTTATTTTAGTTTATAAGAAATTATTAATTTACAAAATTTACAAAATAATTAATAAATTGATTAATTTTTAACAACAATAAATGTTAAAGTAAATAGAATTGAAAAGTTACAAAAAAAATATCAAGTAAATTAAAAGATTAAAACATTTGCTATTAAACTGGTCATATTAGTTGAACTAAAAGTTATAGATGCGCGGACTGGTTCGCCACACATGCAATACTTTCGAATGTCGGTCTTATTTTTTTTTTATTTTACACCTATCGGGTGTCACCGTAATCTCTTAGAGAATTTATCGGGGCTCTGTACCTCCAAACTAGTGTTGTAATTATGTTATTTCTTTCCCTTTAGCTATAGCTTATAATTAGGGTACTCCAAACCTTCTATAACCATCATATTTTGTTGCGTTATTTTTCATACGCTTGATCGAACCGATGGTTATCCTGTGACTCAAACACAAGACGTGGGACTTTATCAAGCCCATACGTGAAACTCTGATACCACTTTGAACTAAAAGGTATAACCGTATAAGTATAACTTGTAGATAGGGTAATTGGAACCATCTATAAATAAATATGACAATAATATATAATTTTGAGGCTTAAAAAGAAAAATAGACCGCCGCGGTCAAACCCACCGAATATCCCGCTCACGTATCAATCTCTGTCTCAAGTCTTAAGACAACCAGGACAGCCAAACACTTCAATTTAAAATTTTAAATTTTAACATCACAGCCAAAACAGATTGACCTCCATCATCTCCACTTCTAGCCGTACGATCCAGCATTATTACCGATCAACGGCCTGTAATTGCGGTTGGACCAAAGTTCGAAATTGACTGACGTATGGAATGATTGGCCCTGGCTCCATCTTTGACCAAAAAAAATAAAAAAGAAAACGCACACAGAAAAAGGAAAATCTAAAACTGAAAAAAGACGGAGGTTGTTTTTTTGTCTGCTTCGTTTTCTTCTTTTCCTCTCTCTCTCTCTCTCTCTATCTTTTTCTCTGTTAGCTCTGTTTTCGGGGGAGAAGAGAGAAGGCTGATTTTTAATTCTTTTCTTTGTTTTTTGTGTTCCTTTCTGCTTCTAGTATTTGATTCGTTTGTTTCGGTTATTTTTTTTGGAAAATTTTCGGTTATTTTTTGGTTTCGTTCTCTGTTGGTTTGGGATTTGAAATTGGGAGTTAGGGTTTGTGGAAGGAGAGAAAGACAATGAATGTGATGCGTCGGTTGAAGAGCATTGCTTCTGGTCGTACCTCTATATCATCTGATCCTGTAAGTTGTGTTTTTTCAAAAAACGTTTTGTTAATTTATTTTTTGTAAGTTTCATTCCAATTTCTGGCTGTTAGTTTTTTCAAAACCAGCGGAAATGATTAAAATCTGAATCAGGTAACAAGATTTTTAAATTTATTAGGGTTTAGTTAGTCAAAATGAAGATTGTTTGCTTCGTTTTCTTTTATTGTTTGATCGGCTCCCTTTTTCTTCGGGTGGCTGATTCGGGATCGATGATCGATCAAGTTAAGATCAGTTTTTGTTTATAGCCTCTTTGATTTTATTAGTTTATTGTTTGCTGATGCTCCGAGTCCTTTTGTCATTTGTTTGGTTTTAAGAGTTGTTAAATGTGAAAGGAAATATATGTTGTCTTATTTAGATTATTAGTTGATGAGAGTAGTTAATGACGAGCTCAAGTTTAGTTGTGGTAGGTGATTAGTCAACCCGCAATTATTGATTCTTTAATTTCAAATTGTTAGACTCTGTCTTCAATCTTTTTCATTCTCTGTTCTAATGAAGCAAAGTCAAGAGAGGGCAGGTCGGATAATAGACTCTAAAATAAGATTCTTTTGTTGGAATCATGTATTGATTGAAGTCCAAGCTGAAGTTAATCTTCATAATTTTTGTTATGAGCTGTTGGAAAATGAAATTTCAGCCAGATTTTCTCTCAAGGTCAGAAAGCCACGAGTAATTTCTGCCGACTGCAGCTTGTCAACCCACCTTATGTTCATTGCCCAGTAATCGATGGACTTCTATTTGCCCCCTTGGTAACGAGATTGCTTGTACAATTGCGCTGTTCCACAGGGTGGAGACTCTGGGACAAAGAGAGCTAAGGTTGATCAAGAAACAGAACAGATTACTACGGAAGCACATGTAGTTGATCGAAATGCTACAAGTCATCATATGGCGTCCACATCAATGAATGCAGCTGCAAGTACATCTGATCAATCTTTTGCAACAGTTTCAGAGAAGTTGGGCTATGATCAGCTGCCAAAGGAAATGCATGAAATGAGAATCAGAGATGATAAAACCTCTAACCTTGACGAGAAGGTTGGTTTGTCAACCATTTTCTTTGAAGGAACCTAACAAGATTGGTTTCTCATGTAAAATAAATCATCTGGCTTGTTTCTTGTTGCAGAACTATCAATGAGATTGTTTCTGTTGTTGTTTCTGAATTGGATAAATTTCCCATCATGTGCTTTGTAGGATATGGAGGCTGCTGTTGTGAGTTGCAATGGAACTGAAACTGGTCAGATCATTGCAACTACTGTGGGTGGCCGTAATGGACAACCAAAGCAGGTATCTGATTACTTTAACTAAAAGTACTCTTGTACAGCTATATTAATACCTGCACACTCTAGGATAGGGATGAGATATATGAACTCATTAAGATTATAATTAAGATTGTCCAAATTTCCATTGACTCGTGATTGGTTTATGGTTCTGTTTTTGATCACTGTGTAACAATAATGATGACATTTCCTTTTTGTTTCTTTTCTTCGTTTCTAGACAATTTCATATATGGCAGAGAGAGTAGTTGGGACAGGTTCATTTGGCGTTGTCTATAAGGTACTGAAATTTAATCAAGCATGATGCTTCTGGTTTTCTTGTTCCTTCTGCATCTGTCAGGAATGTCATCATCTCCTCGTTATATGATTCTTCTTGTTTATAGGCGAAGTGCCTGGAGACTGATGAAGCAGTTGCAATAAAGAAAGTGTTGCAGGATAAGAGATACAAGAATAGAGAACTTCAGATCATGCGCATGCTTGACCATCCTAATGTTGTTCACCTGAATCATTTTTTCTTTTCAACTACTGAAAAAGATGAAGTATATCTTAACCTTGTCTTGGAATATATGGCTGAGACTGTTCATCGCGTTACAAGGCATTATAACAGGATGAGCCACCATGTGCCAATTATCTACGTGCAACTGTATACATACCAAGTAAGTCTAATAACATTTCATTGGTATGTTCTACTTTGTACATTTGCATTTCCTTTCTTCTGGAATCATTTTGTTCTCTTTTTGTAGATTTGTCGCGCTTTGAATTACTTGCATCATGTAATTGGTGTGTGCCATCGCGACATTAAGCCACAGAATTTACTGGTGAGCTTTTTTTGCTCTTTCTCCTCATCACTTGGAAGGTGATTTAAGAAATCATTTTATCAATGGATTTCTTTCTACCAAATGATGCTTAGGATTTTGTCCCTCTGTTGTATACATTTGACATTACTATCCTTTGTCATTTTAGTCATGATAGAGAAATAACAGATTGAATTAATTTGTTTACATGCTTTTTGGGGATTGGATTTATTAAACATGAAATCATATCCATCAGTTTGAGAAGGGTTTAAAAACAAATTTTCTTTGCTTTGCCCTGAAGCCTGCTCCCATGATTGGTGCAGTACCTGTGGAAAGTTCTGTGATTTTTTTGTTTGCTACACCTGTATTTTTCTTAATGGCTTTCCTGTCCCCTATATGTTAGTGAATGATAATTACTTGAGGCCTTGATGCATTCTGCAGGTCAATCCACAAACTCATCAGCTAAAGATATGTGATTTTGGGAGTGCAAAGATGCTGGTATGGTTCTTTGTTGTTAGTTTGAGCAAAAGTTAAAATATATCCTTCATGTAGAAAACTGATTATATGTTTATTTGCCTACTTTTAGGTGCCAGGGGAACCCAACATCTCTTATATCTGTTCACGGTATTATAGGGCACCTGAACTTATATTTGGGGCCACAGAATATACTACTGCCATTGATATGTGGTCCGTTGGTTGTGTCCTGGCTGAACTGCTTCTTGGACAGGTGGGCTTCTATATGAGCATGTTATCTATCCAATTCTTCTTGAGTTGAATATGGGGGATATCAACCTTATATGCTTTCAAGTAGTTTTATCTTCGCAAAAGAAATTGTATCATTCTTGCTCATGCAAGCCTATGGACTCTACACCAAAGATGTTTATTATGTTATATACACAATTTATCTAGATTCTTTGTTTACAATCATGCATTCAGTAGTTCTAATGTACTTCATCCAGTTGATAGGCAAATCACCAACTACTTTGTTATCATGAATTTATTGTTTGGTTTGTGCAGCTTTGATATGTGAGCTATTTTTGTATTTGTTTTCCTTTGGAATATAGCTAAGTAAAGTCATGATAACATCTACCGTTTTGGATATTTTTGCAGCCGTTGTTTCCTGGGGAAAGTGGAGTTGATCAGTTGGTGGAAATCATCAAGGTTAACAGTTCTCCATATTTAGTTTTAGTTCTTTTTAATCTGACCTTTGTGCAACTTCTCAGCACTTTGTTTCATTTTGACATCTTAATTCAGGTTTTGGGTACTCCAACCCGAGAAGAGATAAAGTGCATGAATCCAAATTACACTGAATTCAAATTCCCCCAGATTAAAGCCCACCCCTGGCACAAGGTCCATAAATATATCAGAATGTCTTCGTCTTTTAGATGCTTGGTCAATAATTTCTCTGCGGGATAGCTAATTTTTGTTAGAACCTCCAGATATTTCACAAACGTGTGCCTGCTGAAGCAGTAGATCTTGTATCAAGACTCCTCCAGTATTCTCCAAATTTACGTTGCACTGCTGTAAGAATTATTGTAGATTCACGAACAAATAATTAAGCTTCGCATGCACATTTACTATTGTACTTTTATTGAGGAACCACTGAAAAATAGTTTCCTGGTTTCAGTTGGAAGCATGTGCTCATCCCTTCTTCGATGATTTGAGAGACCCAAGTGCATGCTTACCTAATGGGCGAGCTCTACCTCCTCTATTCAATTTTACCGCTCAAGGTGAAACCTTTATCCGTTTTCTTTTAAACCATTTCACTGAAGACTTTCTCTTAGCATTACTGATGCAAGTAACTTGCAGAGTTGTGTGGCGCATCTGCCGAACTGCGTCAACGTCTCATTCCAGAGCATGCAAGAAAACAGAACTGATAAACATCCCGGTAGGCAATGCAACCTTAATTTTTGGATGCTTAATCACCCATGCAAGCCAATCCCCTGTTCCATGAGCCAACCATCTTTACACCCTTATTGGTTATTTAAGAGAAAAGCAGTCGTAAAGGAAATGAGGGTTGGTTGTTAGTGTCCAGTGACTGGTGGAGCTTCAGATGATATGCATCCAGTGAATGGGGAGTGGATTAGCTAGTAGGGCAGTACCACAACTTTGTTTGTCTGGATCTGGTGTGTTGGTGTAATGCCTTTGTAAAGAATGAGTTGTAGCATATCATGTTACAGTGGTCCCACATGATAGGTTTTGGGCACCAGTGCTCATGCTGAATGGATCATTTAGATTAATTAGGATGTTCCATTGTATATGTTGATTGCTTTACCTTTGATGGTGCAATGAAATGAAAAAAATAAATAAAAATCCCTGAGTTGTGTGCAACTTTCAAGTAACAGTTCCCTTTTTGATCCATATAGTTCTATCTGTAATGAGAATGCTACACAACTCCCTTTACCAATAGTCTGCACAGGAACATTTTCCTTCCCTGAAGTGATGGAAGCAATTTGAATCCCTCAAAATAATATAACGAGAATATACAGTGGAAATACATTTCATGGCAGTGTGGCAATCTCCACAAACCCTAAGATTCTTGAAGATACGAATTGGTGCGCCCTGTGGCAGAGTGAGAATCCCAAAAGCAACGGCCAATTTCTCACTGTGGTATGATAGTCCGAGCTCCTTAGCTTCATCATTTATGTCATGAAGTGCAGAGTTCATGTCTGGCACATAACCAGCTTTCTTGATCAATATCATAATCTCTTCAATCTTCAAATAGATATCAGCTGTCAATGGATGGCTTCTGTCCTCTGCAAAAAAGGTATGTACATTGCCATTTATCTCCATCCAACTGCACCCGGGCTCCTTTCGAATTCCTCGTGATCTCATCAGTCTTCTGATTCTTGCAGCATCTTCCCATCTACAAGCTTTAGAATACATGTTTGACAACATGACATAAGGCACAGAATTTCTGGGTTCTAATTCAAAGAGGTTCTTAGCTGCCTTCTCTCCTAAATCCAGCTCCCCATGGACTCCACATGCAGCAAGTAGTGCCTTCCATACAGTTGCATCAGGTTCTACAACCATCTGACTCATTAATTGTTGTGCCTCAACAAGTTTTCCTGAACGTGCCAAGAGGTCGATCATGCAAGCATAGTGCTCAGGACCTGGTTTAATCCCATAAACCTTATTCATTGTATCAAAGTAATGGCGACCTTTTTCAACGAGACCAGCATGGCTGCAAGCGAAAAGTAAGCCAACGAAAGTGACGGAATCTGGTCTTATACCGGCAGCAATCATTTGATCATAGAAACACACCGAGTCTTTTCCTCTACCATTTTGTGCATATCCAACTACCATAGCTGTCCAACTGATAACATCTCGAGTTCCCATGGATTCAAAAACTTGATTAGCATCTGTTATGCCTCCACATTTCGCATACATTGTGATGAGAGAATTATTGACTGATAAGGATGACCCAAGACCAGATCTGATCAGGATTGCATGAACTTGCAGCCCGAATTCTATAATTGTCAGCTCGGCAGAGGCACTCAAAACACTTGCAATAACAATCTGGTCAGGATGTATACCCTCAACCCTCATCTCACGAAATAGCTTGATAGCTTCTTCGTAAGCGCCATTATGCGCATATCCTGTAACTAAAGAGGTCCACGAGATGACATCTCTTTCAACCATCAGGTTAAACACAGTAAACGCACAATCTAGTTTTCCCTGCTTAGCATACATGTCTACTAGAGCGTTGCTCACGAGCTTGAATCCCCCAAAACCAGTTTTGATGATCAAGCAGTGGACACACTCTGCATTTTCCTTGTCCTCCATGAATGCAAGGGAGTTTAACACAGATGGGTATGTAAAGTTATCAAGTTTCATGTTTCTTGCATGCATTTTCCGGAACCAAGACACTGCTTCTCTTCCAAACCCATTCCTTGCAGACCCTACGATCATGGAGTTCCAAGATATCTCATCATCAACCTCCATGCACTCCAATACCCTCTTTGCACTGTCCAGGTCCCTGCATTTTGCATACATATCAATCAATGTACTCTGAACAAAAATATTAGCATCAAAACCACTCTTAACTATACAACCATGAACCTGAACCCCAAAATCAGGAGCCGCAACAGCTCCACAAGCCGTCAAAATGCTTGGAAAAGTGAATTGGTTAGACTCAATTCCTTCAGCTCTCATATCCTGGAAACATTTGATGGCACTGAAACTTTCCCCATTTTGAGCATAGCCAGTAAGCATAGCAGTCCAAATTGCACAATTTTTTCTGTCAGCCACTGCCTCGAAGAGATACTCAGCTTCAGAAACACATTTGCACTTCGCATACGCGTCAATTAGGGCAGTAACAACAAAAGCATTTTCACTAAATCCAGTCTTCGTGACGAACCCATGAATTTGCTCTCCTCTTTGTAGAGAACCCGTCTCAGAACACAGCCGAAGAACACTTCCCAACGTGTACTGTGTCGGCCTTTCTCCTTTAAGCTGCATTTCACAAAACAGCTCAAAAGCTTCACTCTCATGACCATATCTACAGTATCCAGATATTAGACCCGACCAAGTGATCGAACTCTTCACTTTGGCCTCGCGAAAAAGTCTGTCGGCTTCCGTTAACCTCCCTGCATTGGCATAAGCGGCAATCATAGTGTTCCAAGCAAACTCATCCTTGTCAGGACATTCGTCGAACATCTGGCGTGCTTCCTGAATACGTCCCAATTTGGACAAACCATTGAGACGGCGGTTGAATTCAACCTTCCAATCACAAAAGGCGCTCGATTTAGCAACAGCGACGGAATGCAAATACTGGGTCGTCTTTATTTGACGAATAAAACAACAAGAACGAATCAAAATTCGAACTTTACGCATAACCAACTTTATCCTCGTACAGGCTCAGAAGGTTCAAACTTCATAGAGAGCTATTTGGTTCTACCTTCTTCCATTAGCACATGGCTGGGTCAGGATTTGATTTCGGCGGAGTGTAGCTTGGAGGAGTTACGAGGCGAGAATGTTATCCGACAGGACAGAAAGACCCGGAACTCCAGATAATTTAATGCAAGACAAAACAAACAGGTGTCGCCTTCTCACTTTGGTATGCAAACAGGTCCCCATTTAAAGTCATTACAAGAATTGTCTTTGGCTAAAATGGCGCCCACTTGTCAGATCAGCCATAATTGCTGAGGAGCCATCTCTTCTTCTTCTTCTTACAGCATTTTTAATTCTCTCACATTAGTATAAGAAGAATCGGGAGAATCAAATCCACACAAGATCATGATATGATATAACTGTCTCTGTCGTACATACCAAATCATTCCACAGATTTCCATATATATAGATATGCGTGTGTAAGTATTTAGTTCTACGGAATTCGAACAGTTTTTTCTCCGTGATTTTCTGATACGAAATGCACGCTCCTGCCTCGGGCATCGACGACACCTCGCCTCTCCTGAGGAGCCGCCGCCGCCAGCCCCAGCCCCTCCGTTGCGCGGCTGCCCGCTTTCTCCGGCAAGCGAGCAGCCGGCGGATGTTACTTCGCGAGCCCTCCGTTCGGGTCCGCGAAAACGCGGCGGAGCAGCTTGAGGAGAGACAGAGCGATTGGGCCTACTCGACGCCTATAATTGCTCTCGATTTGCTGTGGAATTTGGCGTTCATGGTGGTTGCTGTGGTGGTCTTAGGGTTTAGCGTGAAGGAGAGTCCTGTGGTGCCTCTGAGGTTGTGGGTAATTGGGTATGTTTTGCAGTGTTTCTTTCATGTTGTTTGTGTGGTTCACGAGTATAGAAGGAGGCGCGAAGAAGGAAATGTGAGCGAGAGTTGGGGGATTGGAGATTCCAGGAATGGGTCAGTGAGTGATGGAGGGAATTCGATCGATTATGGGACTTGGCAACGAGGCATTGACGAAGAGACTAAGTAAGGTCTCGACTTTTGCGTTTCTTATTGTTGTTTATCAAGTGTTTGTGAAAATGTCGAGTCGGACAAAAAGTGTCAATTTCCAAACCTCTTGGTAGTTAATAAAGTTAGGAAGCTTTGGTGTTACGGTTATGCATTCTTATCTTTAATCAAAGAAGAAAAATGAGAACTTTCCCTGTTAGGGAGTGGCTGAAGCAGTAGGACATGAGGAACACTTGTCTTGGATTCGCGTTTGCTGCACTTCTTATGACTTCTTGCGAAAAGGCGTGGATTGGCTTTCTAATATGCATGCAGCTTAAACTTTTGTGCTATTAGGAATCCTTTATTGAGTTGCTTGAACTGAGAGGTGATATAAGGGATTTAAGATGTGGTGGTCCTTGTTTGTTGCAGTATTACGAAGCAACTGGAATCTGCAAATACGATGTTTTCGTTTATCTGGTGGATCATTGGGTTCTACTGGGTTTTCTCTTGTTATCAAACTCTGAAGCATGATTCACCTCAGCTTTACTGGTCTGTTTAATTTCACTTTTCCAGCATTCTGGTTTTGCCTAAAGGAAACATTCCCTTTTTCTGCAAGTTTATTGAATTGATAATTGGTCTCCTTTGCAGGATTTGTGCTTCATTCCTTTTTCTTGATGTTGTCTTCATAATTATCTGTATAGTTATTGCATGTCTGATTGGTCTTGCTATATGCTGCTGCCTTCCATGTATACTTGGCGTCTTATATGCAATGGCAGATCGGGTAATTTCCTTTCTCTGGTTCTCTTTCAAGACATTGCAGTGGATGGAGAACACCCAAATTAAGTGCTAATTTCCTTTCTCTGGCTCTAGTGTAAGGGGGGAGTCTGGGAGCTAATTGCAGTTTTGAAAAATACACAAATCTTAAGCTAAAGAGTTCGCATTACGCTGGGTCTATATAATGGGAAAATAGTAGGGTATCTACTCATGAATATTAATGTTCAGATTTGTAAGTAGTTGAACTTGGTGAATAACCTTTGCATCAAATCTTTGATCTTGTTTGCTTTTCCTTCTGCTCATTTTGGATGATTAAGTTGTTTTAAGCAGTTGGCATCTTGAAACTGGAAATATTGAAATTTATTCACCTTCTTAGATAAAGTTCAAGACCAACTTTGTTTACGTTCTGTGATGATATGGCTACAAGTGTTTATGTTTGGTATCAAATCTACTGTTAGGTTGGTCAATAGGAGGTCTACAAAATCTGAGGCAAATTCTTACATTGATAAAATTATCCATCTATTCTTTTGGACTGTGAGATATGCATAAATCTTTCAAAAACATATCTGTAATAACTTTATTCGACATTCACCACTAATTTTGAATTAGGTGGGAGCAACTAAAGAGGAGATCGAGCAATTGCCAAACTTCAACTTCTCCCGGATAGGGGACGTTGAAAAGGTTAATGGTGAAATTCAAGAATCTTTTGGAGGGATTATGACTGAATGTAACACAACTACACCTGCCAAACGTGTTCTTTCTCATGAGGATGCTGTAAGTGGTTCAGTCACAGAAATATTGTTATTAGTATATACTACATATTGCTCGCTTAGCTGATCTGGACCAATTCTTGGGTGCTATTATAGCCAATTTGTGAATTGTATTAGAGAAAGAGAACAATTAATAATCACTGGAGACACCATGACTTGCAGCCTGCACGAAAATGAAGCTCGGTGGCACAATTCCTTTCAGGGCGATGGGATCCTTGTACAGATTATTTGTGGCAGAACCAAGCTTCACTTAGATGGAAATTCTGTCTCTTTTACCTTCCTGCTAGTTATTGGCAATCCTGAAATTTTATTTATAGCTGTAATATGCCTTGAGGGTGCCGTTCATTGTACCAAAACTATGCGCGACTTAGGTGCTGTCCTGTTTCTTCTCACCTTCGGTCTTGTTATGTGATAAATCTGGCATCTTGAGAGCTTAATGGATCTTGAAATCTTTCTGCATTTTAATGCCACGGTGCCCCTTTGTCTTGCTCGCTTTTCTCCAGCTGCCTATGACATAACCTTTGTTCTAAACTACAGGAATGTTGCATTTGCCTCTCAGCTTATGACGACGGAGCTGAACTTCGTGAGCTTCCGTGTTGCCATCATTTCCATTCTATGTGCATAGACAAATGGCTTCACATTAACGCAACCTGCCCGCTATGTAAGCTCAACATTTTGAAACCCATCAACCTCAGCGGCATTGACAGAGTGTAGCGGAATCAGATTCAGTCATAAGGTTTCCCTTCAGCATCTCCTTGGCATCAACACAATTTGACAGAGGTGCCATTCTTGACAAGAGCAACCTCAGGAGATATTCCGCCAGAGAGGGCTTCTTTTGTCTTTATTAGGATTAATGTACATGTTCCTGCAAGTACTGTATATAACTTTAGCGGGGAAGTGAATGACATATATAGGGAAGAGCCTAGTCTGCTAATGATATATGTAGACACCATTTCAGTATTTCTGAAATAACTCTCAAGACTTTAGAACAAAGCTGGAACGTTTTCAGTTTCTGTCACTGTTCATAAGAACTGGTTGACACTGCAAAATTGTAAACTTTCAGAAGAGAAAATGGATTCTTTCGTGTTAAAAGAGAAAATATTAATATTGAACAAAGATGGAACGTTTTCAGTTTCTGTCACTGTTTATAAGAGCTGGTTGACACTGCAAAATTGTATACTTTCAGAAGAGAAAATGGAATCTTCCTGTTAAAAGAGAAAATATTAATATTGAGCTCAGATGCGCTTATGTTCATCCGGAAATCAGATGGTTGTGACGAGCCCTACTCATCACGTGGGCGCAAGTGTCCTCACAGCTCAATTTGCACCAGCCGGGAATCGAACCCGGGTCTGTACCGTGGCAGGGTACTATTCTACCACTAGACCACTGGTGCTTCGT
>JANTNU010000004.1:2412056-2424527 GCA_024752395.1 Erythroxylum havanense
TAAGATACACCATTTTTTTCATAAGAAGAATTCTCCTCTCCCAAATATTCTTCAAGTTTAGTTTCGGTTTTATAACATAGAGCACAAAAATTCCAGTTATATACCTTTTCTTACATTCCGAATGAACAGTAAGGAATGAGAATGAGTTATTAAAATTTATTTATACAGTGAGTTGATGACCTTCAAGCATATCATCCTGAGCCAGCTCCTTCCACAGGACACTAGTTTATGGGATTTTGGAGGAGAAAGAGAAAAGGTTCTTCTCTGCTGATAAAAACATGCCTTCCATAGGACACTAGTTTCTGGGATTTTGGAGGAGAAAGAGAACAGACTCTTCTCTACTGATAAAAACCAAAGATTAATGTTTCAGATTACATAGATATGGTGATTGAAGGTTTGTACCGGTGGTGTCATCACTATTGTTTGCTAAGTGAGTTTCTGCAACTACTACTTCTTCGTATAATTGACGGTATGCTCTTGAAACTTCTTGCTGCCCTTCTTAATATGGATTCTGGACTGCTGCAACAATAAACCATTCTTATAAATTCAACTTGTTGAAGAACTTCCATTTTTCAATTTAAGCAATTTAAAATTGTCAAAAAATTTCTTTGCAATTTTTAATCCTATAAAAACCTCATTATCTTATACTTCTGTTAAAAAATAACGACAAAGCATACATTATATTTTAAGAGTTATATATTATATTTTTAAGAGAAGTATAAGATAATATCGTATATGAATCAATCAAATAACAATAAAATTCAACTCTTAAGTTTGATTGGTTTAATTGATTCTAATCAATTTTAAGAATTAAATTGGATCGTCTCTTATTGCTCTATGTTGTTTATTAATAGAGGTATAAAGTTGAGAAGAAACTTAAAAAATTCTTTTAAAATTGGAAAACTATGTGTTTCTTTACACTCTTCCAAAAATCTATTCAGTTCTATTTAGATATAAAAAACCGTACCTCAAGTAACCCCGAGTTTGCTGTCGTCTCCTACTAGTTGGAGTTCCAGCTCCTTCATGATTCAGATCAAGCGTATCCAAGTTCATGTTCCGATCAAAGCTTTGTTTCTCCAGCTCTGGTCTACCGGTTTCTGCTTTCACAATACGATCATAAAGTTCAACTCTATAAGTTACGAGTTTCTTACTAACTGAGCAGTTCCAATGGTTTTTGATTGAGTTTTCCGTCCTGGGAATATGAAATGCGACCAAACTCAGTGTAGAATTCCATATCCTAAGTAAAGAAGATCTCAAGTAGAGTTTTCACTGATACCTTCCAGGCAGAAACTTGGCAATCTCAGCCCACTTATTCCCATACATGCTATGAGCAATAATAAGAGCCACTTCCTCCTGTTTGATCCATGGAGTTCTCTTTATGCCTGGATTTAAATGATTGTGCCACCTGAATTAAGCAATCACTCTAAACTCGATTACTTGTTTCTAAATAAAAGTGTTTGCCTATGCAATCCTATAAAAGATCATAGGATAATACCTTTCACGGCATTGCTTCCCTATGCGGCCAGGCAAATACTTAGCTATTTCAGACCATTTCTTATTCCCAAATTTCTCAACAAGCTCACATATTAGATCATCTTCCTGCAGAAATATATCAATGGTGCTGAAGAAACAATACCAACTTCCAAAAACACCAATTTCAATCACTATGCACCTCCTTTTTCCAGATTCCCTTGACAAGTTCAGGATTCAGAACTTTCTGCCACCGATGTAGACATTGGACATCTGATCTTTCAGGAACGTATTCAGCTGCAAAACAGATCCCGCAAAAAAAAAAAACGAACCAATGAGGATTGGAATAATCAAATCAGGAATGTGAAAGATTATGAATACCTATCTTCTTCCAGTTTTTTCCATTGAACTTTTTAACAGCAGCAGCTAAAACTTCATCCTATCAGTAAACAGAACAAAACAATGGAGGTTAGGTTATTGCATCGTAGAACCGTTAACCAACTTCATTGACTTCCTGGTTACTTATTACCTCTTCCTTTGTCCAACCTCCCTTCGTCGATCGTCTCGTAGGACCTGTTTTTCTTCTGCAACAACTAACATATGATTTAATGTGAAAACAGCCATTAAATGAAGAAGAAGAAGAAGTCTCATGAAGCTTTAACTAACCTTTTAACAGATGGTGGACATGGAATCACATCTTTAGAACGATCATCATAACTTTCCTTCTCTGAATCAAAATTACTCTCCTTATCTTCTCTCATGATCTTTTAACCAATAAAATAACTAAAATTAAACCAAAAAAAAGACAGTTCAGATCTTTAACAGTTATCAGCATAGACGCAAGAAAGAAAGCCTTTGATCAAGGAATAATCAATACGGAATTTAGTAAAGCGGATTCTGGTAAACACACATAACCCCTGAAACTACAGTGCAGAGGTCAAGAGATTATGATCAGCCAAAATGTATTCAAAGAAAGAAGAAGAACAAATCAAGGGAGGAAAAAGAATCAATCAGACATGACGTTGATAAGCAAAAGCGATTGATGTGAGTTTCGCGGGAGAGGATAGAAGAAATAAGTACACAGTGAAGTCTTAGGAAACGAAACGAAACGAAACTTCTATAGCTATCTCTGCCTTCACTTTAAATTGTGCTCTTATATATGTGTTGTGTGCTTACTACCGTATTAACTAGAAAATAGTATTAATTTTTTTTGAAAAATTGTATAAACAAAGAAAATGGTGTAAAAATAAGTTTTGTTTTCGAGAAAATAGTACAAAAATAAGTTTTAGTATACTATATTATTTTACCCGATGTTTAAAAATCAGATTACAAGTTAAACTGATAAGACAATAATTTTGAATTTTAAATGATTCATTCAATATTAAAATATTTGTTAAAAATTGAATAAAATTAAAAAAGATTTTTTTATTGAAGAGTTTTGAACTTTTGATTGAAAAAGATATTATTAATTAAAAACTAATTGATTTATTTTAGATTATATAAACTTATTAATTAATAAAAATTAAACGATTAATAAATTGATCAACTTTGAATTATTAAAATAAATTGAATTAAAAAATTAAAAACTAAATCGAAAAGTCAATATTTACCTTTAAATTTTTATTGTTGTCGTATCTTGAATTATTAATTTAATTCAAGTTTTATTTTATGGAAAATAAGAATATACCAAGGATTTTGTTGAAAAAATGTTTAAATATTTTTTTATTAATAACTGATATAATAAAAATTTTAATTACATAAATATTTAAAAATTTATTTATACCTATACCAAGATATTATACGTTTTAATTTGACTTAAATGCATTTTAAGTAGTAATGAGAATTATTAATATATTTCAGAGGATTCAATTCAAACACACAAATTAAATTTTTTACTTGATCTTATTTATATAAGGTTTTAGATATAGTGAATTTTACCTCAATATGCAAAGATCATTATCCACTCCTCGCGATATTCTTTCGAAGATAAGGTAAGGAACCTTCTTCATTTTGAATGATATTGTGATAATTCAAATCTGTTATCCTGGATAAAGTCATCAGAGATTTAAATTTCGGATGATTCAAGATAACCTCAGTTCCAATAACAGTTACCAACAATTTCAGTTCAGGGATTCGAGATAACCTCAGTTCCAATAACAGTTACCAACAATTTCAGTTCAGGTTTCCCGAAGAAGACCAGCATGTTCACAAACTCACACCAAACCTTCTGCAATGGAGGCTCGCTTCTGCAGCATCTCTCAGCTTTTCACATCAGTATCAGATTCTGCATAGGTAAGATGTTAATGTTTACACTCTACTGACCAGAAACATATTCCGGAACCCGAAATTTCCGATTCAAGCTTCTGATTAACTTTTCTTGTTCCCTTGATCCGGAAAACTCGGTATAGAGATCAGAAACACGGACCAAAAGTTTCTCATCACATCTCGCACTACAAATCCAAAGCAGAACAAAATTTTCAAAAAGAAATGAGGAACAACGACTATCATCAGAGACCTTAATACTGGTAATCAAGAACAGAGTCTTATCACTTTGTTGCAGTTTTTCCTCATAATTTGACGTCGCTATTTCCCTATTCAACTTGAAAATTCAACATCAAAGCAATGCAAATCAAAGAAAAATCAACCAAAATTAACTTTCTGCAAGAAATCGTCTCATTCGCAGAGAGAAATTAGAGAGAGGCGCGAAGAAGAATTGGTACGAAAGGGCTTGAATTATAAGATGCTTGGGTATATATAGCTGCAGAGAGAGGGCCTAAAACTGGACTTTGTAATTTGTATCGTGTCACTTCTTACGCTGTTGGATGGCATCTATGTTCTCATATCTACGGCTCTCCTCTTTATCCTCATCTCCATTATTTTGCATTATAAAAAAAGTCAACTTATGTAATATTTCGTGACATTTTCATGGCGTTTAAAAAAACGTCGCACAACACATTATAAATATGGGATATCTTTGTTAATAATACTAACTCATAAGTCAATAATTTAATTCTTAATAATTTTATATGGGCCAATATAATTCAAACTTAATTATGTTGTTATTTGTGCTTTCTCTAGTTTGGTTGCTTGAAAGGACTGATATAGTTGGATCTTTGGAGTTGTTCTTAGAAATTAAAAAGATAAGAGAATACTAAATTTAGTATCATGTTAGAATATATAAGAAAAAAAATTCTGATCACTATTTTTAAATTTAATCTTTTATAAGTAAATTAATTAATGATATGTTATCTTTTATATAATAAAATAAATTGTGATCACTGTTTTTTAAATATAATATTTTGTAAGTAAATTAATTAATGATGCTCGTTTCAAAAATAGTCTCTCATAATTATTTTTTTCCAAACAGAAGAACCTTCAAGAGTTATTTGAATTAACGTAATAGCATGCAAATTATGTCAATAGGGTACTTCATACTAGACAAGCCTTATATGACAGATCTCTCCTAATGATGCTCACAATTAAACCTTAAATTTAAAATCTTAATTTCATAATTTGTAAGATCTAATTATCGAAATTAATGCTAAATAATTTGAATTTATGGTATTAAAATATTTTCTTACAATTAGATATTTAAACTTAAAATTTTAATTAAAAATCTTCAAAATTATTGCTAAATTGATGTAATGGACAGCTTTAAATGAAATTAAAATCACTGACCACTCACTTTCAAGCATATGTAACATATTTTTTGGATACTCTAAGAATTATATAACATATGAAAATAATTTTTGTATCAAACCAAATTATTTTTAAAAAAAATGTAAGTTATAATAAGTTAATAAATTTAATTTAGAATCTAAATTTGAAAATTAACGTGTAATTATATTTATACCGTTAGAAAATAAAAGCTGGAAATGCCATGTGAAAGAAGGGACAAAGACCACCTTCCTACATCCCCAGGGTACCGACACAGACCTTAGCATCCTGAAACCTCGCGCCAATGGCGGGTGCTCTTAACAGGAGAAAAGTTTTGGTGGTAGGAGGAACAGGCTACTTGGGGCAGCACCTGTTGCAAGGATTTTCGGAGATCGAAGATATCCCTTACGATCTCGCTTTCACTCACCACTCCAATTCGGTCCCTCTTCACCCATTACTCCACGCGATTCCTCGCGCCGTCGCCTTCCAAGTTGATCTGCGAACCGGGGACGGATTCGACCTAGTTTCCCAGAAATTCGGCCACCCTCACGTTGTAGTGAACTGTGCCGCCATTTCTGTTCCTCGCGCCTGTGAAAGCGACCCCGACGCTGCAATGTCTGTAAACGTACCGTCTTCGCTTGTGGATTGGTTGTTAAGCTTCAGAGAAGGAAACACCCTTCTTATTCATTTATCAACCGATCAAGGTTAGACTCGCCTCTCACATTACTTGTGATTAACCGATCGATGGTTGATCGTTTGGTTGGTACTTTGTTCTGTTCTAGTTTACGAAGGGCTAAAGTCCTTCTACAAGGAAGAAGACGAGACTGTTCCTGTAAATGTATATGGCAAATCTAAATTGGCTGCTGAGCAGCTTATATTAGAGAAATGCCCCAATTTTGCGATTTTGAGGAGCAGTATCATCTTTGGTCCACAGACTATCTCGCCTGTTCCAAAGTCTCTTCCAATTCAGGTTCTTTAAAGATGCATACTTTACATTCATTTAATGTTTCTACAACATTCAATTCCTAGTGCTTGACATGTGATCTGTACAGTGGATTGACAGTGTTCTATCCAAAGGAGATGAAATGAATTTCTTCTATGACGAGTTCCGCTGCCCTGTGTATGTCAAGGATCTTGTGATTGTCATATTGTCTTTGACACAAAGATGGCTTTCAGGTGTGGAATTGTTGTATGAATCTATAGATTGCAGTCTTTTGGTCGTGTTATAAATGCCCTAACTAAGCCTATTGACGGGCTGAGGTGAAATTTCTGCTTCTGAGTCTAGGTTGATTGAATCTCCTATCCCCGGTATTATTTCGAGAAGATCTGTATATGTGCCTCTTCAAAGAGGATTTAGTGCTATTGATCCAATGATCCCTTTAGTTAGCCTGTTACACGTCCAAATGCTTGTCGAAGTGAAATTTCTGCTTCCGAGTCTAGATTTATTGAATCTCCTGTCCCGGGTATTATTTCGAGAAGATCTGTATATGAGCCTCTTCAAAGAGGATTTATTGCTATTGATCCAATGATCCCTATAGTTAGCCTGTTACATGTCCAAATGCCTGTCAAAGTGAAATTTCTGCTTCCGAGTCTAGGTTAATTGAATCTCCTATCCCGGTTATTGTTTCGATACGTTCCCTGTACGAGCCTCTTCAATCAGGCCATATTGCTATTGATTCAATGATCTATATAGTTAGCCTGTTACAGTCCAAATGCTTTCTCTTTGCTTCACTTACGGGAGATTCCTTGAAGGATATCATCCTGTCCAAACAGCTATCCACTTGTTTACATAATCAGCTTCTTACCATCTCATTTAGTTATGGAACTGTTGTTTCCAAATGAACCAATTCTAGATTTCCAAGTCTGATGTATGAGAAATCACAAAGTTCAGTTTATAATCTTGGATTGTATGGAATTCCTTCATTTTTCACAAAGCTGGTATGATTCTGTATTGAAACATCCGATTACTCACTATGATGCTTATGGTGATTGTAACAGAGGGTAAGAAAATGCAGTTGCTCTTAAATGTTGGTGGACCTGATAGGGTATCTCGTGTTCAAATGGCCGAGGCTGTGGCGGATTTTAGAGGATACAGCCCATCTTTAATCAAGCCGGTATCTGCTTCATCGGTATGTACATATACTAGAATTTCCAGTCATAAACTCTTGGTTGTATCTGATTCACCATTTTTATTCATTCCCATCTTCCTTAATGATTCATCATCTGGTTGTACTAGATGTTCAACCCTGAAATGCAGGGAATGTATGTACTGCCACGATTTGTCACTATGTTTAGCATTTCTGCATTCTGTTTCTCTGCAATAATCATGAATGTGGTTTCGATAATTTAGGTTGATCGTGGAGTTTCATCACCAGCAGACATATCCATGGACATCTCGAAGCTGGTTCGAACACTAAATGTTGTACCTACTTCATACAAAGAAGGCGTCAAATTGACTCTCGGAATTCCTTAAATCGCATTGCAATGTTCAGAATCTGCAAAACTTTTGTGAGATTCGTTACACTTCATTTGTGACCAGCCTTTCCAAGAATCATGGAAGATGTGTAGTTTTGTGATTAACCAATTAAAAAATTTTAATTGTTTCAAATTATTAAAAATTCTTTATAATTTTCAAAATTTCTTCGTAAAAATTCTATGTTAACATGAACAATACGGTTGAAATAAATTAATTCAATTTAAAGCGAGATATTTAAAATAATTACAATAAATTATTAGTTTGAGTCAGATTTAATTAGTTTAAAGAATATATAAGAAATAAATTAGACGACAATATTATCAATGTTTAATTGATCATGTATTATTTATAAACATGTGATTTATGGTTATTTTTTGATAAAAATTTGAAAAAAGAGGTTTTTAATTAAGCATTTTATTTAGATACTTAGTAATTATTTTTTAAATTATTGTTGTATAGTGAGTAACTAATTAAAAAATATTTAGTTTTCCAAAATTATTAAAATTTTTGGGATTTTAAATTTTTTAAAAAAACTCATATACTTTCTTTTAAAAAATAATATCGGAATAAGTATGACATAAATAACACGTAAAATGATTATATATTATTAATATAAAGATTTAATATAACTTTTAAATTTGACTTAGATTCAAATTAAAATTTAAAATATTTATAAAGTTTTTATTTAAATTAAATTAAATTGATTCAAATTAAATCTAAAATTAATACACTAGTTTTTATCTTTATTTATAAGAAGTAATTTTTATTTTTTGGGTATAAAAAGAACTGATTTGTTGTTGGTGTTATTCGCATTGAAAGCACATAAACTACACGTCAATTGCCTTCTCTTCCAATCGTCGTCTTCACGCAAGAGCAGTCAAAGAAAGCAAAACTGTCGTGCATAATTCAAATTAATTCCTTATTTCATCAACCACACTGTTTTCTTTCACCAACAGTCTCTTCTTGTCTTTCTCACTCTGTTGATAGTAAGCAGATAAATTTTAGATAACGAAGGTTAGTATTGAGAGAAATATTGGAAGAGGAGATTTATGAGTGCTTACGGTGGGAGTGATGAGTCTTGCTTAATTACCAAAACACAAAATAGAATTACCAATTTACCCTCCCATGCCAACGCTGCCATCTGAAACCTTCGTCCACTTTTCTTATCCCTCCACTGTATCCACTCCACTGTGTCACGTTTCTCCCAACTCTCTCGCACAGCTTCTTATCTCTGGTTCGTGGCGGCTGAAAGGTATTTATTTTGCTGTTCATTTTCTTCCTTCTTTGCCTCTGGGTTCAGTGTCCTTCTTTTGCGTGGATGTCGATCTCTTCTCTTTCTGGATAAATTGCCTCTGGGTTCGGTGTCTCTTCTCTTTCTTGGGTTGTTAGCATTTGGGGTTTTGGTTTTCTGGCATTTGGGTTTTCGCAGCATAAGCTTCTTTTCCCCGCCCTAGTGCCTTCAATCACAAGACACATTCCTGTTTCTCTCACTAAAATTTCAGAGAGAGGCGCACACAGTGGCTAGCGCCTGCCAGGTTGTGTTGGTGGAGGTTGTGGCGTGGGTCTTTGTTAATAAATGACTCTGTCTACTCTAAGTGTTCAAATCTCCATTCGTTTTCCGTCCAGAAAATTTTCCCTCATTTCTTCACCTGCTTTTTCGTTGATTGTAACTTGTAATCTTTGTCACGAGACCCTGCTGAATTTCTAAATCCAAAAGTCTTCTGTTCTGTGGTTTTTATCTTCTTCCTTCTCCGTTTATATTTCAGGTTTTGTAACCTGTTCTTTTGCTCCCATGAATTCTGGCAGTTGATCGTTTTATGGTACGGTCACCCTTTTGGTTTTGGTTTTCCGTTCAATGATCGCATAAAGGCTCGATCTTTTGAACAACTAAAACTACCCAATGAAGCAGTTTCATTCTATCTGTCATTAGTTTCGGAAATCCATGTAAACTTCGAACAACTCTTGAAGCGTTTTCTTGGTGGATCTATCTCTCACGCTTTAATACCTATTGGTGAATTGAATGAAGATTCCCAGAATTTCCTTTCAGACAATTCTTGAATCGCATAATTCCTTTCTTATTTTTCTTTCCCTGTTTTAATAATGTAATATGGTGCCAACGGCTAAGGTCTTTTCAGCTCATCCGCAAAGGAATGTTCTTTTTGTTCTCGATCATCTGACACTCAATTCTTTCTAATGTCATCTCTTTAGAACATAATAATTTTTTGGTGTTTCATGCATTGGGTTTTAGAACCTAATAGTTATGCTTTAGAACATAATAATTTAACGTTTCCATCATACTTTGGATTTTAACCTTTTGTTGTTGAGGCCAGACCACTGATTAATGTAAAAGAAACTCCCAGTCCCACTTGGCATGAATGCTTGGTCGCAATTTTGGTTATCAATCTTCAAAGTCGCTGCTGTTTTTGGCTATACCCATTTGTCGTTGCCTTAGATTTAGCACTTGTGACTTTGTGTTCTGGGCACTTAAAGTGACTTGTGGAAGATGATTTGCTTTATTTCTTATTTGGGTTTGCTGCTTACTGGATGAGAAGTGTTATTCTATAGTTGGGAAGTAGAAATGATAGATCTACTCTTTGTTTGGAGGATATACACTTGTCTTCACTGTTGATGCTTTAACCAATGAATGTGGATGTGTGATCATATAAAGCAGAATTGAGGTTTCTCCTGTAAGGCTAAGACATGGAAAAAATCCTCAGCCATCCTTAATTTGAACATTCACTGAGGATACTGATAGTTAAACTGGAAATGTGATCTTGATTTGCGTCTTTAAATTGTATGAGCAGGTTTACTAAATTGTTAACTTACTGATCCGAGCGAATGATGATTGAGTAGATCTATCTCATTCCATGCCCCTGAAAATTATTTGTCTTTGAGCTGAACCTGAGGACACCAAATAATTTGGAATTGGCTTCTTGCTTTCCTCTTGGCTTCTACCTGCAAATGATTAACAGAGTGACAAATGAGCACTTTGTTTTACATTAATGATCTATTACAATTTATCTTATTGTTGGTTGTGGCTTGTGTATGATCATTATTTGTTTTCTTTGCAGACAGTTTTGATAATGTGTTGCTTTCCTGATGCTAAATTCGAGGAGTATCAGACTTATGTTGAAGCAGAAAGTGCCTATATCATGGATTTTGATAGGTTGACTCGTTGGAGTGAAGAAATTGTTCGTACCGTCAATGAACCGTCATTAATACCGAATCAATTTTCACTTCGAACAAATGAACAACAAAATGAAGTTGCTACTTTGAAGAAAAAATTGGCATGGAATGAAGGATTTTTATTCTTTTCCATCGGTGTTATTTTGGGTATTATTATTGGTGACATTCTTAATAAAATATAAGGCTTGTATGTATCTTCAACTTATTATGTAATTAATTATATGAATGCTTAGATGTTGTATTAGCTTATTATGTATTAGAATTTCTAACTTGTAGGATGTTTTAAAACCTATTATGTAATTAATTTCATGAATACTTACATGTTTTATTAAATTATTATGTTGTAGAATTTCTAACTTGTAGGACTTTTTTAGCCTCTTATGTAATTAATTCAATGAATGCTTGCAAGATATATTAAATTATTATGTATTCAAATTTCTAACTTTACGAATTTTTAAAACCTATTATATAATTAATTTTATAAATACTTAAATATTTTACTAAATTATTATGTACTATATGTCTATATCGTCTAATTTGTATGATTTTTTTAACCTATTATGTCATTAATTCAAATGCTTGGATGTTTTATTAAATTATTATGTATTACAATTTCTAAATTGTAGGATTTTTTAAAACCTATAATGAAATATCTAATTTGTAGGAATTTTTTATTCAATAATCTTCTAATTTTTAAGGTTTTACATTTCAATAAATTTTTTGGTTTCTCAATTTATTTCATTGTAATTATAAAATTAAAAATACACTTAAAATAAATATCGATGCAATTATATAATAATCAATGAATTATATATATTTACTCGTATTATACTGCAAGAGCAATTTTGTCATTCATACTGTTTTTTTGTTTTGTCCACCGCAATCAAGCTCATTTCTGTCATTGGAACGGGAATAATTTTTTTCGTTCTATCCATTATAATCAAACACTTCACTGTTTCCAATTTTTCTCTTTCTTTCCATCTCGTTTCATCTCTACATCTGAAGACAGCAACTCAACTCAGCAAAAGTGCTTGACTTGTCCCTAGTTGTTTGTGTGTGCCAGGTGTGTCTTTGTTTCTTCGATTCCAAGCTTACGTTTTGACATCATTTTGCCCATTTTATCTGTTTTCAAAATATTCTACCACCTATTCAATTTGTGTTATGCCGCGACTTAGAAAACTTTACAGTTATGGACCACCTTAATAGGGCGCATTAATAATTTTTTTCTTTGCATAAAGAAAAATGGTATCTTTACATGGTCACTATATGGAACAAGATTCTAAAACTGAACACTAGATTTCATCTCAACAGTTATAATGCCAATGCTTACAAGTTCAAGTCCAGGACAAAGACTTAGGCTCCGTTTAGTTTAGATGTTAATAATGGGATGGAATAGGATGTAACACACTTTCATCGTTTGTTTAAGAGTTTTTATAATGAAATGAAATGAAATGGGATGGAAGCGGAGGGTTTCATGTTACCTTCCATTCCATTCTAAACAATGAAAATAAGAAACTTCCGATTTAGAAGGTTTAGGATATAACGTAAACTAATAAATACATACTACCTAATATAACGTCAATAATTCTTCTTAATATCAACTTCGAACAAATCATAATATTAATATATTAAATAGAATATAATAATATTTATTAAATAATTAATAATAATATTTTATATTA
>JANTNU010000004.1:2583959-2602431 GCA_024752395.1 Erythroxylum havanense
CTTTCACAAAGTGGCTCCTTGAGTACATCCTATAGTTCTCTGCAAATTTCTCATGCCGGACCACAAAACCACGCCCAGTGGCTCTGTATTTTGCACCACTGTGCAGGATGGTGCGTCCAAAATAGTCAGCTCTTTTCCTATGGGAAAACGTGAAGAAGACTACATAAAGCTGAAGCTGCACGATGATTATGTCACCTATTGCTCTTCGGAACCCTCTCTCTAGTCCCATTTCCATAACCAAAGGTAAGGCCATCAAAAGACCAATCTGAACAACGGACTGGGAAGCCATGGCTGATTTCAACGGATTATTCTGTCAGGAATCTCACGTCGGACAAGTATAAGAGCATTCAACAATTTATAATAATGTGTAAACGTCCTCCTCTTGAGCTAGCTTTTGGGGGTGAGTTAGGCACTTCTAATATGGTATCAGAGCCAAGTCAGTTTGTCTCGATAGTTTGGGGCGGTGCCCGGTTATATCCTTTTGCCCAATATGTCCATCAGATGTCCAGTCCTGCTCTGGACTGAGGGGGGTGTGTCAGGAATCCCACATCGGACAAGTATAAGAGCATTCAATAATTTATAATAATGTGTAAACCTCCTCCTCTTGAGCTAGCTTTTGGGGGTGAGTTAGGCACTTCTAACATATTCCCCCTACTCCTTGCTACCTTGATTGTAGAACCCTCCAAGCCACTTAACGACAAGTAAAGTTTGCCATACAAGTAAGCATAAAGTATAAGGACAACCAACTACATGATAATGGTAACAAACTTTTCTTAGTAAAATCTTCAAGCATGTAAAAGCGCCGACAGGCAGAAGATACATATCAAAAAGTTGGGATTATCATTTCAGTCATGATTGATCAGAATTGCATTAATTATTTATATATATAATAAAATATTAGGATATTTAAGCAATATTTTGTAAAATAATGAGAAGAAAGAAAGAGTTTGCAGAATTTTTCTGTATCAGTGTATTTGATAAAAGGCAGAGAGCCATCCTCATATACAGTCATATTTTCCTTGTATACAAGCCTATAATTAGGCCAAGATGTAAGGTAATTAACAAGCCTAAAATTAAGTCTATAATTGAGCTAATATTTAAGATAATTATTATAGTTAGAAGATAAATACTGAATTAGGAATATATACAATATCCATATCAGGCACAAGCCCCCTTAAGCGAAGCATCGGATTTCCGTGTGCGAAGCTTCCACAAATGCGATGAAAAAAGAATCTGTCCCAACGGTTTTGTCAAGATCTTTGCAATTTGATTCGAACTTTTTGTGAACCGAATTTGCACAATGCCCTGGCGTAATTGATCCCGAATAAAATGGTAATCAATCTCGACATACTTTGTTCGAGCATGAAATACCGGATTCGAAGTGAGGTAAATGGCACTAACATTATCACACCACAAGGTAGCAGGTTGCAAAGGAAGATACCAATTTTTCGAAGCAGTGTACGTAACCACATTAGTTCTGCAGTAGCATTAGCCAACGCTTTATATTCACTCTTTGTACTTGATCTAGCAACAGTGGGTTGTTTCTTACTAGACCAAGATATGAGATTCGCACCAAAATACACTAAATACCCACCAGTGGAACGATGATCATCGGGACAGCCTGCCCAATCACTATCTGAATAACACTGAATGGAGAGAGACATGGATGGACGAAGCCAAAGACCACTATTTGAAGTGCCCTGTAAATAACGCAGTAACCGTTTACAAGCCTGCCAATGGATGTCAGTTGCACAATGTAAAAACTGAGCCAACTTGTTGACGACGAATGTAATATCCGGCCTCGTAAGAGTGAGATACTGAAGTGCCCCAACCACTTGGTGATACTCTTTAGATGAAGGCAACACCTCTCCCATAGATCCTCTCAAAGTTGGAGTAGTAGCCATTGGTGTGCGACAAGGTTTGGAATCCAACATCTGTGTCGCCTAAAGTATTTCAGCAATATATTTGCTTTGAGAGAGAAGGTAGCCATCAGTAAGCCATGTTATTTCAATACCAAGGAAGTAATGAATGTCGCCAAGATCACGAACAAGGAAGGTAGTGGCCAATTTGGCAACAAACCGCTCAATGAGAGAAGAATCTGAACTTGTAACAAGACTATCGTCAACAAAAACAAGGACAAACAACTTGTGAGGTCCTTTAGTGTACACAAATAAGGAATGATCAACCTCAGTTTGCTGAAATTGAGCAGAGGCCATAAAAGCTTTGAGTCTCTCAAACCAAGCATGTGGAGCTTGCTTAAGGCCATAAAGTGATTTCTAAAGTTTACAAACATGATTAGGCTGCCTTTGATAAACAAAACCTTTCGGCTGCTCCATGTATAACTCTACATCCAAAAACCATGAAGAAGGCATTAGATATATCCAACTTTCGTGTCTCCCAATGATGCGAAATTGCAATAGACAAGATGAGATGGACTGTGGTGAATTTAACAAATAGGGAAAAAGTCTCTTTATAGTCGATGCCCGATTGTTTTGTAAACCCCTTTGCTACAAGACGAGCTTTGTAGCGTTCAATGGTGCCATTGGAATGCCTCTTAACCCGAAAGATACATTTGTTTTGAATGATGTTAACATTAGGAGGTTGGGGAACCAACACCCAAGTCTGATTTTGGAGCAAAGCTAAAATTTGTTGCTGCATAGCATCTTTCCATTCCTGAAATTTATTAGCCTGAATAAATGTTTTTGGTTCCTAGGTTGGTGAAGTGGTGGCAGCAAAGACATGTTTGCATGGTGGGTTAGGCTGAAGTTTCATGGAGTGGGTACGACTTAAGGGAGGAGCGTGCTCAGGCGGATTATGTGTGTTGGGAGGAGGAGGAAGTGATGTGTTTGGGTTATTGGGTATCATCTTAGGTGGTTGAATTTGTGGTTCAGATCTGAGGTAATTTGGATAGGAAGAGAGATCAACTGTTAGTTGTAATTCGGTGGATGATTGAGATAAGGAATGAGGGGATGAGGAGATGGTAGGAGATAAATTAGTTTTAGTTGGAGAGGATTGTGGTGAAGATGAACTTATGGTAGGAGATAAATTAGTTTTAGTTGGAGAGGATTGTGGTGAAGATGAGCTTTGCAGGTGTGTTAGATTGGGAGAGAGATTGAGAAGGAGTATAAGTTGAACAAAAAGAAGTACCTGATGAAGGACCATGTGAGGTCGGCAGTGTACAAGTGACAGTGAGCCAAGTGGGATCCGCTTGTGGCTCCAGAGAGGAAGTGGTAGGCCGAATGGCATATGGAAAAGTTTGGGTGTGAAATCGAACATGTTTGGCTAAGTAAACATGCCTTGTTTTGTAATCGAGACACCAATAGGCTGAATGAAAGGGACTTTGTCCTAAGTAAACACATTCTGTTGTTCGAAAACTAAATTTATGCTCATTATACGGACGAAGAAGAGGAAAAACACTGCAACCAAAAGGTTGAATAGACAAATAATTTGGATCCTTAGAAAATAATTTGAAAAAAGGTGAAATTTTATGTAAAACTTCAGATGGTAAGATATTGATAATCATGGCACTTTGTTCAAGAGCATAGTTCCAGTATTTCAAAGGTAAGTGGGCATGAGCTAAAAGGGTTAAGCCAGTATCAACCAAGTGACGAATTTTTTCTTTCAATAGTACCATTTGCTCATGTGTGTTTGGGCAGGCAATTCTATAATTAATGCCATTTTTCTGAAAATATTGGTGTAAACGTTGATATTCGCCACCCCAATCCGAGTGAAAAGCAAGAATATTTAACCAAATTGATGTTTGATAAGCTGCTCAAATTGCAAAATGCTCAAATTGCAAAAATATGTCAAAAACTTCACTTTTGGCTTTCATAAAATATATCCAAGTAAATTGCGTAAAATCATCATCAAAGATGACAAAGTAACGATGACCCATACTGGATTGGACAGGAGCAGGACCCCAGACATCAGAAAAAATAATATAAAATGGATTTGAACTTGTATGTTCTTTAAAAGCTAAGGAAACACGAGATAACTTACCTAAACGACAACTAGAACAAGGAGTTAACGAAGAATCCGAAATAGAAATTTTATTTTGTTTTAACAAAGCAGATAACTTAGAAATGTTTGAATGACCTAGACACCTATGCCAGTCGTCCATTGAAGGAGCCACAGTTGCCTGATGAGCTGTAGGACGAAGACTTGTGAACTTGTAAACGCCATCCTCACTTGGGCCTTGCATCAGAATCCTCTTGGTGCATTGGTCTTTGATCACAAAATAGTGTGGCCAAAATTCAAAGAAAACAGAATTGTCAGAGGTAAATTCTTGGACAGATAACAAAATTGTGGTAGTATCAGGAACACATAAAACATTATTCAATTTAAGAGTGTAATCAGGAGAAGAAAGATAACTAGTACAAAGATGGGAAATTTTCAGATCTTGTCCATTACCCACATAAAGTTGATCAGTATCGGTGTATTCATTTATGGTAGTCATAGTTTGAGAGTCATCAGCAATATGATAATTAGCCGCTGTATCAGGGAACTAAGAGACTTGTGCTGTAGGAGTACCTTTCATGGGAGATTGTGTGTGAGCCATGTGTACTGTGGGAGATTGATTGCGAGCCATATTAGGGCGATACGGAGGGCGAGGAGCATACGAGGAATTACCAAAAGTATTGCTCCCATTGTTGTCACGATTGTAACGTCGGTGACATGTCAAGGCTGAATGATTCGGCTTCCCACATATTTGACAAGTGACAAGTGACATAGCGATTGAAATTACCTTGATTTGTCGAAGGAACAGAGAACTGTGGTCGAGATGGAGTGGGAAGAAGAGGTGCATTACTTGTCAAACTTATATTCGCCATAGGCTGATGAAGATTTTATAGAAGAAGTTCATGGGCAACCAAATGACCATGGAGTTCATAAAAGGAGACTGGCTCTAGGCGAAGATTCATATTGGTAATGATGGCATGAAATTCAAAACCAAGATTTCTATATATGATAGCGTTGAATTCAGCAGTAGAGAGAGGACGACAAGCAGCGCTAAGTTGATCTGGTAAGGATTTAGCCTTTTAGAGATAGGTTGAAACAGAGAGGTCATTTTTGCGGAGTTCTTGAAGTTCAATATGCAGTTGGAGTTGACGATTCATGGAAACTGCACCAAAGGCATTGGATAAAGCTTGCCAAACCTCAAAAGAAGAATTGAGGCCAATAATAAGGGGGTACACTTCCTCAGTTAAGGATGCCAGTAGATAAGATTGAAGAAGCTGGTCTTTTTGAACCAATCCACAAATTCTAGATTTGGTTTTGGAGTGGGATTTGTATCTAAGGTAGGGATGGTTTTAGAAGGTGGTGGTTTTGTTCCATCAATGAAACCGTGCAAATCTTGAAGGTTTAAGATAGGGCCAAATTGGGTTTTCCACGCAAGATAGTTAGTGGAATTTAATTTAATGGAGAAGGAAGAAGAAGAATTGATGGACAAACTAGAGGAAAAGGAAGATGATGAAGAGTGAGGAACAAGAGCCATATTGGATCAAAGCTCTGATACCATGTAAAATAATGAGAAAAAAGAAAGTGTTTGCAAGATTTTTCTGTATCAGTGTATTTAATAAAAAGCAGAGAGCCATCCTCATGTACAGCCCTATTTTCCTTGTATACAAGCCTATAATTAGGCCAAGATGTAAGGTAATTAACAAGCCTAAAATCAAGTCTATAACTGAGCTAATATTTAAGATAATTATTACAGTTAGAAGATAAATACTGAATGAGGAATATATGCAATATCCATATCAGGAACAATATTGAGTATAATAATTTGAAAGCTAGCAAAACTGATCATCATGTAATCGGTATAGATATTCCAAGAATTACCATTGAGCTACAATAAAATCCAATTGTTGTATAATAGCAGGACAACATGCGGAAGAAATCAAAGCGATGGCCTAAGCAGTAGATATCTTTGCTAAGGGTTTGCTTTCCATTACCACAGGCTACTTTTGCTTCAAACAGTGAGATTGGTTGAGCCCTACATCGTGACCTTTTCCAACTTGGATGTACTCATGGTGAGTGATATTGCCTCGCCTTAGAGTTGAGTTTAAACCTATATAAGATAACCATGAATCATAGTGAAGATGATGCAATTCCGCAAGTTCATGAGTCCTAAGTAGTATAGTATAATATCGTCCCACAGGGAGTAATTGTGTAAGTACTAGGCTTGGATTACTCAATTGATTGGACTAAGCAATTGTGTAAAAATGGGAAATTTAAATTTAACTATCAAAATAAATAAATAAATAAATAAAAACTGATGCTTAAACAAAGACGCGAATATCTCTAGGGATTAATCCGAATGGAATGTGGTAAGCTTCAATGATGGTTTCACTTTTAGCATTTTCTATAGACTTTACCTGGATCAGTTTATTAGGCAAATTTTTGGTTGATAGACGGTTGAGCCTAGAGTTTGTTAGATCCTTTTCCAAGGTATCAAAGGAGTATTACACAATAATCCTAGTCTACTATCGTAACCTAGCAATCAAGCATAACCCATTATGTTCTTTGCTCACCCGGTTTTCTCTCATAAATTCAGTTTATATCTAAATCTGAAATTTATAAGTTTACTGTTTTGGAGTTCCGTTATTAATTTTCACCTATCGGTTCTTCAATTAACAACTAGTGCTTAATAATGGTTGGCCAAACATAATACCAGAAAAATTAATATCAAAACAGAAAAATCAAACCTATAAATCCATACTCATAAATCAATCGAAATTCAATTAACAGAAAATTAGCTAAAAGTTTGCCCCAACCTTAAAGCTTTGGAGAGACTACTCAATCATGATAGGATGAAAACCACATAAATCACAGTCAGCAATCAACATGAGAAAAATTAGATAATAAAGCAAAAAATGAATGAGTTTTTGGGTCTCCCTTTCTGCGTTTATTCCTTTTGCGCCTCCCCTAATATTATGTCACTATGCTCTCTGCAGCTCCTCTGTGCTGTGTGTCATTATCCTCAAGTTGGTGGTGCACCCCAGTTGCAATGTAGAAGTCTCCAAAAGGCTCACATCCTACTCTCTCCACAGCTGTCAATTTTTGAATGGAGAGTCTCCTCAATGCCACCACCAGCTCTAAGGTTCTCCAGTTGCTTCCACGTGACCACCAGCTGCTTCACTCTTCACACACCAGCCGCTTCACTCTTCACGAACCAGCCGCTGCTTTTGTTCTCAAGCCACCAGCTGTTATTTTCTTCATTCAATGTCCACCATCTGCAGTGTGTGTGAGGTTAGTGTTGAGTGGCTCTTGACGTTAAAATCTGAAGGGGGATATGGTGTTTTGGGCTGGTTTTGTGTATCTCCCGAGCTGGCCAGATGTTGCCTCCTGTGTTATTTTTGTTTTTTTCACTGTAGCTCTCCTCTTTGGCCAGCGTTTTTTTTCTGTTTTTGTATATCTCTATAGCTCTCTCCCCTGGTTTTCTGTCGTTAGCCTCCTGCGTGGTCTGTGTATATCTCTCTTTTTCTGTAGCCTTGTTTTTCAGCTCACGTTCGCCCCCACACTGCCAAAACCACATAGCCTTCCAATTATACGAGACTTTCTTCTCTTTTTTTTGACAACACCTCATCTCCTCTTTTTCTTTCCAGCTATCCTCTTCTGCTTTGGCATTGATTGTCTATTGGGTCTTGAAGATGCTCCCTTGAAGGATTGAAGATGGCCTCTCTACTACACAACCTATCGAGCTAGAAAGTTGGTTGAGGCAAATAATCGAACACTTTCAGCTCCCGTATGCTCCAATACAAGAGATAACTCTGCTGCAACAAACTTCTTAAATTTCTCTTCTAATCTTGACTTTGTAAAAGTATTGCAACTCTGATTCCTCACACAGATTTGAGTATGTATGTATGGTGTATTTAGAAATGATGTATTTGCTTTATGGACCGAAAATGAACTGAATAAAACTCTCTATTTTTACATGTATTATCTTAGCTTCTCACACTTCAAATAGCTAAATCTACTTCTAAAAATCGAAACAAAATGACAATGCAGGTAAATCATGTGAAATGAATTAGATGTTGTGTATGGATGGATTTTGCTCTCACTCTCATATGCTAAAATCAAAGAACTAAACTTCTGGTTTTTTTCAACAAAACAGAAACTACTGCTGCTATTTTAACTTTTAACTTGCTACTGCAAAACAAAAGAAACAGAACAGGAAAATTGAAACTTGAATGATGATGAACTTGTATTGAAGTTTTCTGGCTTTTCTCTTTTTTTTTTTTACTTCTACTAAAATGAAGAAGATGATGAGCTTTATATATTAGCTCTACAACTTTCTGCAACAACTTGGAAAAATAACTAGAGAACAAAGCATAAATTGATGAGTCATGACTAACTAGTACTAACTTTTCCAGATTTGGCAAAACACAAAAGTAAACAATTTTTGTCTTTAGTGTAACTGAAACTGACATTGCTATATTGCTAACTACAACTCTGATATTTTTCTTCTACTGGGAACATTTTCTGATGATGACAGACTTCTTTAAACAACCATCTTTAACTCTAATCACACTCTAATCAATTTGTCCTTTTTCTTCGGATTGGTTACTTAGTTCTTTTTCTTCTGGTTGGTTACTTTGTTCTTTTTCTTCTGGTTACTTCCTTCTAGGTAACTAACTGGAATCCTCAACTTCTGTTGTGCACCAGATGAGCTTGTATCTTGTGCTTCATTTATCTGATCTTTGACTTCATTGGTTTGATCATACATTGTTGAATTATGCTTAGGATCATCAACTCCAATTTCCACCTATACTTGAACTCTTTTGTTTTTCCTTTCAGCTTCTTCTTCTTCCTCACCTTCACCGTCATTGCTAACGCCTCCACTAGTTTCAATACAGCAGGTTGTATAAAACAACACAATTCAATAGCTCCTACTTTGTTTTATGGAACCTGCATACTTACATCCATTGGACCTCGCCACACTCCTTGTTTAATTGGCTGATTGTATGTCTTATGTTTAGCTCTTGCAGACATGGCATATTCAAAAACCATGAGTGCCTCATCTGCTTCCTCCTCAACTGCATCATCATACCTGAATTCATCATTTTCAGGGCTTGCTGAAAACACCTCCTGATTCCCTTCATCTCCTGATTTCTTGATTGTAGTTTCAGGATTATCTAAAAGGTTCATTTTCTGAATCTCCCTCTGTTTTTTCTCAATAATTCGTCTAGCATTTTCCAACTTTCTAGAAAGATCTTCAGCACGAGATGTTTCTTCCATGATCTTCCTCTTTGCCACACATCTTTGCTCCTCTATTTTAGCCCTCTCTATCTTAAAACATTCTTTCTCTTTAGCTACATCAACCTTTGTTGCTTCTAACTTTATGATCGCCTCCTCAAACTTCAGCTTAGCTTCCTTAACTTCTTTCCTCAATGTCTCCAACTGAAGGTGATACTCCTCAGCCTTCTTTCTTTCAATATCAACACGTTTCCTCTCTTCATTTACCCTAGCTTTTTCTGCTTCCACTTGCTTCCATGCTTCAACAGCCCAAGTTTCAACAGTAGGGTTATGTTCCATGGTTTTGTGACAGGTTTCTACTACAAATACACTCTCCTCAGTAACTGAATTTTCTGGTGGTTGATTGGTTTGTGATGATCGAGGTTGAATGCTTGACATGTTGGATAAGTGGTTCTGAGGATTTGAATGTGTTTGTGGCTGTGAATATAATGCTGAATCTGTCATTGGATTTGTGATTTGGAAGTGTTAGTTTAATAGATTTGGCAAGGTTATTTGAAAATTCTGGTGAGTTTGATGTATTGAGCTAGAGTGAGGCATGTTTGGTTGAGTCATTTGAGTGTAATAGGCATAAGATTGAGGAATTGAAAAAGGTTGAGGCATTTGAGGTGGATACATGTGCTGTTCAGGGATTTAAAAGGAACTTGTGCAAGGTTGAATTGGTTGGGATAGCTGATAAGTTTCTAGTTTTACAATAAATTGAGCTTGGGGCATTTGTGATTCAGAAACATGTTGGTAAGGTTGTGGTTGGGATGGTATCATATTTGGTGAGGTATTGGTTCTTTGGAGAGGGTGTATTGGGGATGGCTTGCCAAAGAGTGAACTTTGTGGATTTTAATGTTCCTTCATCCACTTTTCATAGCAAACCCTTCTTGTATGTCCCCTTTTCTTGCAAAAAATACACTCAACATTATCATTCCAAAAGCAATCATCAGCTGTATGATTAGTCCTCCCACAAAATCTGCAATTAGCAAACAGACTCCCTCTAGGCTGCCTTGTTCCTCCTTGCATTCGGATATCTTTATGGCCAGGATATTGGTTTGCATTTTGGATGTTTTGGTAGGGCATTGGTGAGGCATATTGTGTTTGAGGATATGGCTAGTTCGGATAAGGGTGGTTTTGAGTGTAGGTATGAGTTTGATGATGAACAAGATGGTTGTGAGGCTGATTTGGTGGATAGTTTTGTGCTGGAATTGGTTTTGAATCAATGAAACTCTGGTTTTGTGTGTAGCTTGGAGGATTTTCAGATGTTCTAAACCTTTCAGCCTTCAATGCAAACTCCTCTCCTTCTCTTCTATTCCCATGTCTCTTCTCATGCATTTCTAAAACATTGAAGACTTGCTCCAAAGTTACAGATTTTGGATCGTTTGTGAACTGCCACTCAAGAGGTGCTATACTTGCTTCAAACCTTAATGGCAACCTACTCAGAAACTTATCTACTAACCTCTTTGTGCTTGTGTTCTCCCCAAATTCCTTTAGCTGCTGCACCAAATTCAGAAATCAACCCTTTGCTGTAGCTACATTTTCCTCATCCTTCATGGCAAAGTTTTCAAAGCTCCTCAAAACCGTTTGTTTCTTCAGCCTTAAAGTTTGAGCTGATCCCGCATGCTCTACTTTCAGTGCTTCCCACAATTCCATAGCACTCTTACAACTAGCATACCTCAACAAGATTGACTCACTTACCACCGACCTCAAGAACACCAAGGTTAGGAAATCTCTGTCCCTTTCTTGGTTCAGCCATATTTGGTCTGCTTGTGTCATGGCTCCATGTTCTTCAGCCACTCCTTCGGTGACTACACTCCAATAGTCACTGATCCTTAGACAATCCTCTACTCGAATGGCCCATGCTTTATAGTTGTCTCCTGTCAACACCGGAATGTTTGCCTGCACATTTTGCAAGTTCATCATTGTCGGATTCATACCTGTCATGTTTCGGTTTGGTCCAGATTAGGTGAACCGTGTAGCTCTGATACCAATCTTGAAAGTGCTCCCTCTAAGGATTGAAGAAGGCTCCTTACTGCACAACTTGTTGAGCGTGACTGATGGTTGATACCAAATATCAAGCACTTTGGGTATTGTTCACGTCTACTGTAATACAAGGAGAAATCTGCTGCATTGCACTTCTTAAACTCCTCCTTTGTTCTTGACTTTGTACTTTGTTGAATGTATAATGTATGAAAATTGAAACTTTGATTCCTCACAAGGATCTGTATATGTATGGTGCATATAGAAATGAAGTGTTTGCAGGTCTTTCCTACTTCTACTGCTTTACTTGAAATTTGCTACTGAACACAAAAACAACTATGAAACATAAGGAAAAATGAAGCTTGAAAGAAAATGATCTTGTATTGAAGGTTTTGTTTTTTTACATTCCACCTTACAAAAATGAAGAAGATGATGAGCTTTTTATATTAGCTCTACAACTTTCTGCAACAACTTGAAAAAATAACTAGAGAATAAAAGCATAAAAATATAAACTGATGAGTAATAACTAACTAGTATTGACTTTTCCAAATTTGGCAAGATACAAAAAGTAAACAATTTTGCTTTTAATGTAACTAAACTAACATTGAAAAAAATTGAAACTTGTGTAGTGGGGACAATAATAATTCTTTTACAGTAACTTGATTCTCTAGCACCAAAAACTAATATGCAAATTTGATTGTCAGTTGTGGATTAACACTAAATTTCATTTTGCTAATTAAACTTCTTAAAATTTTCTTCAACCTTCTGCTGTTTTTTCATCTCTGCACTTTTGGTTACTTCGTGGTTAGTTACTTCGTTCTAAGTAACTAATTGGAATCCTCAACTTCTGCTGTGCACCTGATAAACTTGCATCTTTTATTTTTCATTTTCTTCTTTACCTTATGCTTTATTCATCTGATCTTTGACTTCATTTGTTTGACCCATACATTGTTAAATTATGCTTAATATCATCAACTCCAATTTTCACCTATATTTGAACTTTTTTATTTTTCTTTTCAACTTCTTCTTCTTCCTCACCTTCACTAGCATTACAAGGTCCTCTACTAATTTCAACACAACAAGTTACATAAAACAACACAATTCAACAATTTTGACCTTGTTTTTTTCCAAATGTAACTAGGTCAGCCAAATTCCAACGATACCTAACTCCTGTCAACTCTTTCTGGTTAATGGTCTCCCTCACTCCAATAGGATCATTTTCCATTGACTCCTCATCTGTCAGTGATAGGCACCTTGAGCCTCCCACCTTATCAAACGTGTTACACCTGTTATCTATGTGATTTTGACGTTGCGTTGGGTTGTGAGGAGCCCGTCGTTGCACCATCATCCAAGGGCTCACCTTAGCAAACGTGTTACACCTATTATCTATGTGATTTTGACGTTGCGTTGGGTTGTGAGGAGCTCGTCGTTGCACCATCATCCAAGGGCCCACCTTAGCAAACGTATTACACCTATTATCTATGTGATTTTGACGTTGCGTTGGGTTGTGAGGAGCTCGTCGTTGCACCATCATCCAAGGGGCCATAACCGTTGGAAACCGCTTCCGCCTGGTAGCCTGTCGCAGCCGCCTCCGGTGCCTGTTGTACTAGTGCGTCTTCACCTGGTCTGGAAGCCAACGACGAGGGAGCGTTTTGTGATTGGGGTAGCGACGGACACTCGGTCGAATCATGCCCAACCATACCGCAGGTGAAATATATTTGCGAAAGACCTTCATATACCACCAACACTGATTCTCCATCAAGCTCCACTGTGGTGCGTAGAGGGACTGTTTTATCAATATCTAGTGCAACATGCGCAAACCGCCCTCTCTGCGTCTGCAATGTAGTTTCATTTATCTTAATAGTTTGTCCCACTTGGTTCCCCAAAGCTTGGAGTATCATAGGGTGGTAATGAGCAATGGGAAGTTTTGGGAATCTTACCCAGACCACTGCTCGTGTTACCTTTCCTTGTGACGGGCGAAACTCTGGTCTCCATCGCTGTACTGATAATGCATGACCGAATAAGCTCCATGGTTCATTGGTGAGTACGTTGAGGAAATCACTATCTCCCATGAACTTCACCAAGAAATAGTCATAATCTAAATCTATAATCTTCATGTGGCCTTTCGGATTCCACAGATTTGTCAGTCTAGAGCAGAGAATCCTATACCCAATTTGACGCCCAAGTAGTTTAACTATCACCTATCTCTCCCACTGCTTATCCAGTTTGTCCTTGAAGGTTTGAGATAACAGAACCCCTTCACCAGCTTCCCCCGTTAGTTGAGTGATGTCACCATCCTCTAATTCAATAAACTCTTCGACAGGCCATGCACAAGTCACCTTCTCAACGTCTCCCGTCGAGGTTCTTCGCACAGCACTGTAAGTGGGTTTGGGGTCTGGTGGATGATCCTTTTCACGTTCTCTGATCCGTACCTTCTTGGAAAGATGACCCTCTTACATGAGGGTATTCATGATGCTAACTGATATTTTACGTAAGAGAAGAACAGTTGATACTTAAAGGAGAAAGTGAATAGTAAAAATTTCAGAGCATTTAGATCAAAAGTATGATCTGAACCTGGATTAGTTTTGCATGCAATTCGTGGATGTTGAATACCTTCGTCCCCTTTTGTGGAAAACCATAGCCAAAATGAACTAGCCCAAAAATCCAGGACAATACAATGAATCAATATTTTAAAAACTGAACTAAAAGTTAAATCGGTAATATAAAAAGTTTAAGATTTAAAAAATTCAACTAATATTAGACTATTATAAAATTAATTAAAGAAATAAAATTATAAAATTTAAAAACTAATTGAAGAAGAGTATCTTACTTATTAAAAATTTAAAGTTTAATTGAAAAAGAATATTATTAAATAAAAATTAACCGACTTATTTTAGTTTATAAAAAATAATTGATTTATAAAAATTGATCGATTAATTAATAAATTGATTGTTTTTAAAAACAGAGATTATTAAACTCAAAAGAGTACATTAAACGAATGATTCTAATCTATTTGATGAATTATCTTGTTAACTTTATTAGAAAATCGAGATCGAATTCGATCCTGCATGCAACTTAATAATTATGAAACTTATTTCTTATAATTTTTTAAGAATATAGATCACTTAAATTTTGTAATATGATTAATATATAAAATATAGTAAAATATAAATAATAATTCGTAATTAATCATCACAATGAAATTTTTCATAGCAATGTTACAAATAAAATTCTCATATGAGATCAACTCAGTAAATTTGTTCTCTATCAAACACTCGTATGTTTATTTAAGTATCTTCATACTATAATCTATGAGATCGAGTACTTTTTTTATAAAAAAGAAACATAACGTATGATAGTCTTTTCCATTTCATTAATGTCCAGTTTCAATAGAGTAATGATTAGAAATAATTTAGAGATAATACGTAAAGGTAATATAAATCCATTAACTATGATATCAACGTAATTTCATTTTTAATGAATATTTATCTCAAAATTTTGATCATATTAATCTAAATTTAAATACGTATTATAATAAACGCACTAATTTTGTTTAAGTATTTTTATACTTTAGTCTATGATTAGTTTCTTCATAAGAAATAAACATAAAGTGTGTTAATATTTTTACATTTTATTAATCTCTGGTCTTGATAGAGTCATAGTCAGAAACAATTTAGAAAAAGTATGTAAATATAATATAAATTAAATAATTATGATTTCTCAATAATTTTATTTATATTTATCTTATAGACTTTGTATTATATATCTAAACATATATAATATAAAAATACTTTTAAATAATTATTTCACCAAAACATAAGCATAACCAATTGTTGATTGACAAATAAGGTATTTTTTAAGGTTAGAATTTTTAAATTTGTAATTTGGTCCTCCCAATTTTGGAAGTTCATGGTACCGGTCAGTATGTCCCAGTATTGTCAATATGGGCCGGTATTGAACAAGAAAAACCGATACTGACTTGTATTTGAGACCGGTACCAATGAAACAAATATCGTTCCATTTTCTAGCCGGTATGATACGTACCAGTTGGTACAAAATGGTATTCATATCAGTGAGTAGACCTCTTCAGATTTTAGGTTGCAGTAAAATTTTCAATAGATGATGAAGAACTTTAAAGATAAAAAAAAAGAGAATTAAAAGATTATAAAATTTTTAAAATTAAATTTAATGATTGGCTTGTTGACCAGGATAGTTAGTCTTTTTGTCCATTAGAGGATATGGTTCGTGGAATATTCAAAGTCTACTACTTTTTATGGTTAAAAGTAAAAGATACTCTTTTTTTTTACAAAGGAAAACAAACAACACTAAGTTAACTCTCGGGAGTACATGGCGCCTTGTGCATCTCTTTGGAGTAGCTCCTGGACGCCGAAAGGGGGTTCGGGTATTATGATACATCATGTATTGAGTGGTTGGCAGTTGGCAGTTGATTATTCTATCACAATTACTGTTTGCATTCTAGATGTTTGAACTTATTGATTGGTCATTGATCAACTTTACATTGACATTATAAAACTAAAATATATTTAAAATATCAAAGAATCATAATATCTTTGATTTAATCAATATTAGGTTTACCTGTAATTTTTATTTATAATATTAATTTAAAATTTAGAAAATAGTGTTAAAATACTTTAATTCTTAATTTTTAACAAAAATAGTCCACCGTTAATTTTCCTGTTAATATAAATGATATGGTGAATTATGTCAAATTAATATTTTATCACGTAGATATCATATATTGTATTTATGACATATATAAATTTTATTAATAAATTAAAATATTAATCACCTTAAAATAATTGTACACTATTTTATTTTAGAGTATTTGGTACTTTTAATTTATTAAATAATATTTTTTACTTGATACAAATATTCAAACACAAATTTTCTATTAATTAGTATTTGGTACTCCGGCCTCACCCGAAGAAAAAGTTTAAAGAGGCTACTGTTGTTACAGTTGCTGTTTCTTCCTCTGATTTAGTACTTTCTGAACCCACCAGTTTCACCAAGGCATCTCAACATGTTGTTTAGAGGGAGGCTATAGCTGCTGAAATTGCTGCACTACATAAAAATCAGACATGGACTTTGGTCCCTGCTCTTGCCGATGTTAATATTATTAGAAATAAATGAGTCTACAAGATCAAGAGGAAGCATGATGGGTTTGTGGATAGATATAAAGCCCATCTCGTGGCAAAGGGCTTCTCCCAGGAATATGGTGTTGATTACTGGTTCTGCTGGATTCTGACGGAACTGAACGTTGCCGTTTGGATCCATAGAGTTGGCTGCTTTCTGTAGTAACTTCGACGTGAAGGTCCCTGCAAAACAAAGAAGGCATGTTGGGGGTTGTGTCCCGATTAGTCCCTCCGACGCTCAAGTCAGTCTTTTTCGGTGAAGGTGAGATCGTCGTATGCAGAGAGGAATAAGGTTGTGATTACGTACCTCAATATGATAGAATTATACCTTATATATGGAGTGATAGCTAGGTTTAGGTCTTTACGTGTGCATGGAGGTCTCTTATATGCAAATGGGCTGAGGAGAGCGTGGATCGGGCTTGGGCTTGATATGACCATTAGGTATGAGATTAATCTTTGAGGAATGGACCGATCGGCCCACGGGTCGTTTTGACTGGGTTCGGGCCTAACACGGCCGACCCTACCATAAGCCCCCTACTCCTCGAGTCTAAGCGAAGAGAAGGGTCGGAGGAGTATGTAAATGTTTGGTAGCTCGTACGTAGGACAGCTCGGAATCGATCCGATCGGTCGGATATTGAGACGTAGCTCGTCTGTGGGACAGCTTGTAGAGCGGTTGATCGGTCGGGCATTATCGTTGTAGCTCGTATACGGGACGACTCGTAATTGATCCGATCGATTGGATGAGTATCCCAATCGGTCGACATCGGCACTTATTGCACAATAGCTCGCGCTACGCAGATCGGGTGGTCATTATTAGTGAGCGTGTGGAGCATTTATTGTTTGACGGCACGTGCCCTCTGACACCTTTTCAGAATCTGAAACGTATCGTCCTTGTAACCGTTGTACAGCTGTCCCGTACGTCCTTTCAATTGTCGCGCCACTCCGGATTTTGAACAACCCTACTTCTCCTTGGCTCAGATTTCGCCATGCATCTTTGCCTAGCTCGGATTTTCTCCGCGTGTTGAGCTTTGATTGGGCGTTCCTTCTATCGGCCTTTTATAAGTACTCAGTGTCGATGAGTTACAGAGCTTTTTACCTTTGCTTTCGTTTGCTCTTTCTCGTTCACGGTTCCCGAAAATTTCTTTCACTCCGTCATCCGATTTCCCCATTTCCATTCACTAAATAGGTACGTCCTTTTTCTTCATCCCCTCTTCTAAAGTTTTTGTTTCCAAAAGTCCTCTTCTTGGTAAGTATGTCGACGGCCAGTTCTAAATGTTGTTTCTGTTGGAACTCGAATTCATGTTCAAGTTTACAAGACATCTGAGTTTCAAGTCTAGAGAACTGTCAGAATGATCTTTCTGAAATAAAAAGGAGAAACTATTGTTGAATTTAATAATTTAATGGCAGTAGTTTTCAATATGTAAAACTCATGAAATGATAAACTAATGTCAGGATTTTAAAAAGGCTGAGATAATTAGTTATTACTTAATGAAATTAGGACAATGAAGAAAGAAAAAGATCACCTTTCATATTATTGTAAGAATACAAAAGTAATTTTTATTGATGAATCAGTATCTGAAGGATCTCGAGGATGGCTCATTGGAAATATCCAAACTTATGCATCAATAGTATCTAACCTGGTTTCGTGAAGACAGATGTTTGTCGGAAAAGCAAGTGCACGTTTATATCGTCAAGTAGTAAAAATATCGATCCCACAGAGACCAAATTAGTTAAAAAGTAATACTCGTAATAACTTTTAACTTAAGCTAATAACATAAAAATTAAAGAAAAGATTGATTGATTGTGGTTTGAAAAATGAAATAAAAATGAGAATTAACGCAAGATAGAAATATAAGAAATATCGATGGAATGAAAATCTAGGAACTTAACTTCCCCCTTGATTTTACCTCGGTGTTGAAATTTTTTCGGTTTAATTCTTATACCGGGTTTGATAACCTAAGATTCAAAATTAACTACTAAGCCCTCCCGGATCATTAGTAATCTTAATCATCGAACTAATTTCCTATATTTCTATGGTAATTTGTGATAATTCGACGATAGCTTTATCGAATCAATCTTAATGTGGCTACTTAGGGTGGATAGGT
>JANTNU010000004.1:2723605-2743755 GCA_024752395.1 Erythroxylum havanense
CCGATCTATGATACAGCGAACTACATCATACTAGTATTTTTATATAATATGTATAAATTTTATTATTTAATAAATTAAAAATATATATAATTATAGTATAATATAAATACGATATAAATCATAATTCAAAAATTATAAAAAGTGAGTATAATTAATTTTTTACCTATTAATTTTTGGCTTATCATCTAAAAAGCTTCTCTTATGGAGCTTTTAGAAATTAACTTATTGAGGTTAAATAAGCTAATCAATAAGCTATTCACCAAGCATATCAATAACTCTTAGAAATGGTAAAAAAGTTAACTTTTAGTCTATAAGTTAAAAAACAACTGATAAGATGTTTGTCAAATATCTCCATGATCACAAATGAACAACTTTATTAATTTTTATCATTAGTCGTCATCGTCTTCATAATTATCACACCAATCTAAAATCTTGCTTTAATAAAACAAAATTTGGAGAGGTCTGATAATACGTAACCTTATCTTTATGTAATACAGAAGCTATTTTCGGTAGATCCGTATTCATGCAGATGTGACAATACTAAAATAATTTATTTAAATATATTTTATATTTAAAAAAAGAAAACGAAAGTAAAGTGGAAAAAATTAAAAAAGAAAAGACAAAAACAGTGAGTAGATGCCCTAAGAAGCACTGAAACAGTTTCTCTTTCTCGAAATTGGCCTTTTTTTTTTCCCACCACCATCTCCATACCTGTCACCACTGCTCTACTTCTTCTTCCTCTCGTAGCTTCTCCAAATTAGCCCCAATAGTCGAAATCCTAATTTGTTCCAATTCACTCATTTTTTCGTCAGATCCGCCGCATTTCGGCTCCTAAGTCCGACGATCTTTTTCCGTCCAAATTCGGCCCTGTCTTCTCCTTTTCCGTTCAACGTACCTTAGATTTGTAACTGTCGTCTTCTGTACAAGTTTTTCCAGATTGACTCCCTAGCTTCGATTTGCTAACCTGTTCATTCTTTGCCCAAACGTAGTTATTTTGAATCTTGTTATTATCTTTGTTCGTAGGTTCTGTAAAAAATTTGGTGTTTATATCAGATATTTACTTGGTTAGGGTTAGGGCTTTTTTTTGTAATGAACACGAACAACAATAGATGGAGGAACCCGCCGGGGATCGGCGCCGGAAGGGGCGGAGGCATTAACGCGAACCCTAGTTTTCAATCGAGGGTTCCGCAGCAACAGTATGTGCAAAGGAACTTTGTGCAAAATCACCACCAGTTTCAGCAATACCAACAGCAGCAGCAGCAGCAGCAACAACAACAACAGCAGCAGCAGTGGCATAGGAGGAATCAGTTGCCTCCTTCGGAGTCCACCATCGATGAGGTTGAGAAGACTGTTCAGTCCGAGGCCCTTGACTCGAGGTTTGTTTACATAGGTTTTCAATTGTTTATTCTGAAAGGTTTCTGGTGGTTGTATTTTGTTGTTCTTTCATTCGAGAATATATAATGTTGTGTTGTTGTATGCTTTAAGTTGTAGTCTGAAGTGTTGTTGCTTTTTTTTGGATTTCTCTGATTAGTTCTCAAGATTGGAAGTCGGGGCTAAAGATACCACCACCTGATACACGCTACAGAACTGAGGTATGTTCATTTTTCACTTGCATGCTTGTTGTTGTTGATGACATATCTTTACGTTGGTGGCTAGTGATGCAACTACCCTGGAAATTTTCAAGGATTGATTTCCTTTCATTTACATCTTTAACATTCGTAGTCACTTCTGGATTGAGTTTTTATGGTTAATCCAAATTTGACTTTAAAATAAAACAATGGCATGTGTGGTAAAAGTTCTTGTTTCTTCCTTGAATTGCATATAACATGCCAAGGCAGTCAAGGCATCTACCTAGCTGTGTCATTGTGCCAAGGCAGGGTGCCAGACAGGGAAAGTGGCACAGTGCCTTTTGGTACCTGGAACAAGGCACCTTTAAACCAAACACTTGCCTGGGAAAATATGCCATATAGATAAATAGATGTGATTTGTATTCCCTTTAGATATGAGAGCCTTGATAAGAAATTCAATGAAGTAACATCTTTTGAACTTCATTCTGCTTTTTGAAAAGCATTGCAAACTCCAAGTAGTTGTTTTGGTGACATGCAATTTTTTTTTTTTTTTGGTTAGGGCTCTTGAAAATTATCAAGAGTATTTATAATTTGCTAAACTGATGTACCAGTGCTGATTTGCTTTTTAAATTTTCATCTATCAGGATGTCACAGCTACAAAGGGAAATGAATTTGAAGATTATTTTCTGAAACGTGAATTGTTAATGGGTATATATGAGAAGGGTTTTGAACGGCCTTCTCCAATTCAAGAAGAAAGCATACCAATTGCACTTACTGGTAGTGATATTCTAGCCAGAGCAAAAAATGGAACTGGGAAAACTGCTGCCTTTTGCATTCCTGCATTGGAAAAGATTGACCAAGATACTAATGTTATTCAAGGTTGATTCAATTCTCTTTGTTTGGGATTTACCTTATTTAATACATGGAGGACATTAGATAGTTTTGGGTACTTTTGTTTTAATGTAAGATGGTTTCACTTTTTTGTTCTCCTTTGCAAGAATAGGTCCAACATTTTTAAAAGATTTAACCTTTAGTTTTATGAGACTATAATACAGAAAGGAATTGATTTCTTTTAGCGTTCAAGTTTGTTTTATGAGTAGTTTAAACGTAGAATAATGCGATGACTGATTTGCTTCGAACCACTAGGTGTGTTTGCTTTGAGTACTGACCTAGAAAATTGAATTGGCTTTCTAAATTCTAAACCATCGATATTTTGTATGTTTTTTATGTATAGTTGTTATACTAGTGCCAACACGAGAGTTGGCTCTTCAGACGTCTCAAGTGTGTAAGGAGCTTGGCAAACATTTAAAGATTCAGGTCATGGTCACAACAGGTGGTACAAGTCTAAAGGATGACATCATGCGCTTATATCAACCAGTTCATTTACTAGTTGGTACTCCTGGAAGAATATTAGATCTTGCAAAAAAGGGTGTCTGCATCTTGAAAGATTGCTCAGTGCTTGTCATGGATGAGGTACATTCTATGCTCGACTTAGTTATTCTTGTATTTTGACCAAGGAGTTCTCATATCATTAATGAAAGTTGAAATTGACATCTCAATGGACAGAAAATTTGTGGCCTGTATTTCTCCACAGAAAAACTGACCATATCACCTTCTCAATGTATGGAATTCAGTTTATTTTAGAAAAAGTAGCATAACAGATTCCCTTGATAGTTTAAGCCTTAAGGATGACTTTGAATATAATTGCATAAACATACTTCTTGTCTTGATTTTATGTCATTCATTTACTTCCCAGTTGGAACTGGCCATTTACAATTACTGTTATATTCTTAGCAGATTTGTTGTCACATTGTTTTCATCTGCTCTCTTGTTTAAGCTATCGATTTATGATCCTGTGGTAAAAATATCTGATGCCACATGCATCTTTGTATTTCAGGCTGATAAGCTTCTCTCTCCGGAGTTTCAACCTTCAATAGAGCAGCTGATACGTTTTCTTCCTGCAAATCGCCAGATATTAATGTATTCGGCCACATTTCCTGTTACTGTCAAGGATTTCAAAGATAGATATCTACATAGGCCTTATGTTATCAATCTCATGGATGAGCTTACTCTGAAGGGTATAACACAGTTTTATGCTTTTGTGGAAGAACGCCAAAAAGTCCACTGTCTAAACACTCTTTTCTCCAAGGTTTGCCCAAACTAGGTTTTGTTGTTTGCTTTGAATTATTCTTTGTGAATATGGTGTGATTCTTACTTTATATGCAGCTGCAAATAAACCAATCGATCATTTTCTGCAACTCTGTGAATCGGGTGGAACTATTGGCTAAGAAGATTACAGAACTTGGTTATTCTTGTTTTTATATCCATGCAAAGATGCTGCAAGACCATCGCAACAGAGTGTTCCATGACTTCCGCAATGGTGCATGCAGGAATCTTGTTTGTACTGGTACGTGATGGTTTCCAGGATCTTAAATATAAATCAACGCATAACTTTTCTTTTGGTACTCTGCAGTGTTGCCTGACTTTCCAATCGTAAGCATTTCAGTTGCTTGTGATCATATTGTACTGTGTTTTGCATGTTTAGCTTGATTTTCCACTATTATGCAATTTTGAATTTGCCGTATGCGGGGATCTGGCATATGCATTGAAAAGTAACTAACAAGAGATTATATACTCGATGCAGATCTGTTTACTAGGGGTATAGACATCCAGGCAGTGAATGTTGTAATTAACTTTGATTTCCCCAAAAACTCAGAAACGTATCTTCATAGGGTAAGTTGGATAAATTGGTTTTCTGTCAACTTTCCATTTGTTTTTGATCCTTACAGGTTTCCATCGTTTTATGTAGGTTGGACGATCTGGAAGGTTTGGTCACCTTGGTTTAGCGGTGAACTTGATCACATACGAGGACCGCTTTAACTTGTATGCATTGTTCTCACACTGCTTTTCGAAACTTGAGGGCTTAGATAAAACATCTGATATAAACTTGATCTACTGCCATTTTTCCCTCCAGGTATAGGATTGAACAAGAACTGGGGACTGAGATCAAGCAAATTCCTCCACATATTGATCAGGCCATATATTGCCGGTAGTTTGTGGTACAATATCGTGTAACGGAAGAACAGCGAGTGGCAAAACATGGTAGAAGTGGTGAGTACTCCGTGGATTTTGCCAAGTTGCTGATCAATATTTGTTTCACTTGCTACCCGTCTGAAATTGCTTACTCTTAACTAAGCCTTAATGATTTGGCATTTGCTTAAACATGTCATAAAATTTGTCAATGATGGAAGTTGATGGGTTGTATGTTCTTGTTCGGTAGGAATCAAGTTCTTCTGTGGATTCTTGCTAAGAATTAAATGTTGTTGATGGAAGACTTGGGATTTCTATATCATGAAATGCGTTTTCTTTAGTTTTCTGGATTTATATAGAGGATTATAATAGAGGCTAGTGATAAGAGTTAAAATTGTTTTTAACAGTCTCAAGTCTCCAGTCTGGTCGAGTTCTTACTTATCTTACCAACTTTTATTAATACTATCTATAATACTATAACAAATTAAAGATATGGAAATACCTGGATTAATCTATTTCTGGGTTGAACTATGAGGTTCCTTGTTAGCCCCCACCCCTTTTTATCCTGATATCATCGGCGGATCTTTTTAAGAAAGAAAGGAATTGAATGTTACCTTTTTAGTGGATGAAAACTACTTCACACCTCAGGCTAGCCCCGAAGCCTTCAAGGAAATCAAATACGGGTGAGTTGAAATTGGATCAGACATGCCCTAATTAATCTTCATGGATTGCATCACCATCAGAGCGGCAGTCTAATCGAGAAAAGGATAGAAGACTCGAGAAAGCCCGAATGGTAAAACAAACGTAGTGCATTGTGTTTTAGTGACGAATGTCGTATGCTTACCTAGGGAATTCAGTGTTTCAAGTGGGTTATCTCACTTGGGAGCTAACTCTTACTTCATGTAATCTCCATTATTTGTTAATGAATTTTTAAATTCCAAAAAAAAAGAGTTTAATCTTTTAAACATTTTTTAATTTAGTGAATAATTTTTTAAAAGTTTAAAAATATAAATTAAATCAAATGGTTATTTTTATCAATGTAATTTCGTTAAATATTTTGTGGATGTTTAAAACAATTTCTTAATCTTTAAATTTTATTATTTGTTTAGATTTTTTAAAAATTAATAGTGACCCAAAAAGATACAAATATTGTATGTAAATTAATCAAATATAAATTTAATTTAAATTAATTAAATTTGATATAAAATAATAATTTGTTATTGTATAAAGTTATTAATTTTATTAGTACAGATTGGATTTAGGAATAATTAGATTACATTATAGTATTGATTTGTATCAATAAATTTTAATGGAATTTTTTATAATTATTTTAAATCAAATAAGAAATTCTTTTTAATATAATTATAATACCAATTAGATAACGAAAAACACGAAATATTTTAGCAAAGACCGTCTATAATTAAAGTTAAGTTCAATTAAATTTAAACTAAGCTTAAATTTTAAACAAATTTAATTAATTTAAATATTTTAGAACACTAATAATTGAAAAATCCAATCGATTTATCTGTCGAAATTTTGAATTGTCTAATTTTTTATTTAATTTTTAATCTTTTAGTTTAATTTATTTTAATAATTTTTGTTAAAAATTGACCAGTTTATTAATTAATATGTCAATTTTATAAATTAATAAATTATTATAAATCAATTAATTTCATTTAAATTTTTTTTATAAATTAAATTTCTAATTTTTTTGATATATTTGAACAATTTTTAAATATAATTTCAAATTCTTTAAATTTATAAAATTTTTAGTCAATTATATTATAATTAGGGTTAAAATTTTCAAATTTTAAATTTCTTATTTTTTTAATTTCAAAATATAAACCACCGCCATCTCTCTGGACGCTTACCGCTGCTTTCTTTCCCACCAAACAAACTGACAAGCTCACTCGACACATTCGAATTCCTTATCATATAAATTAAGAGCAAAGGGCAATACCCTTTTCTTTTTTCTAGTTTCTCTACATTTTTTGTTGCAACAGAGCTTGGAAGTTTCCCTTGTCCTGTTACTGTAAGGCAGGCAAGTGAACCATTGTCCTGTTACTGTAAGGCAGGCAAGTGAACCAAGGAAGGACTGGTTGAAGAAGGTGAGTAATTTGATGGTCAGTTGGTCACTGTCAAAGTAGGGCTAGCCTGCCATTATTAACTCTTCATCTTGTAAAATTTCTGTGTCTAGTCCACAAAGAATCCGCCTTTAATGCATTTCACTTTCATCTTCATTTCTTCATTGCATTATTACTCTCTTCCTTCCTCTGTCTCTGTCTCTGTCTCTGTCTCTGTCTCTTTCTTGCGTACGGCGAAGATCCGTCAAAACAGGAAACCCCAACTCATTAACTCTTTTCACTGTTTCTACAAGGTCTTTGAGGCTCTATGATGATTACTGTTTCTACAAGGTCTTTGAGGCTCTATGATGATTCAACTTCTCACTTTGTCATTGATAGATTGGACGTGTGTTTTTGTCTAGTCTCGTTCATACGCAAATTTATTGCTCTTTACACCAGCTTGAAACTCGCTGATCGTCCTTTCTTCCACACCCTTATTAAATGCCCACTTTCGATTTACCTAGATAAGAACAAACTTCGCATTTAAAGCTCTCTATCTCTCTCTGGATCCATGTCACACGCGGCTACTCTGGCTCTCTCTTTACGGCTTCTGTCACCTGTGTTTAATAATGCGTGTGCACTTTTTTTCTAATGCTTAGCTTTTTTCTTTCACAGTCAAGGGTTTCGCTCGCTTGGTGGTTTTGAAATTTCGTTGAAGTTGAAAAGTAAATGGGAAGGACACCATGTTGTGAGAAGAAGGGGTTGAAGAAAGGTCCATGGACACCTGAAGAGGATGAAGTTCTTGTTAGTTACATAAAGAAGAATGGCCATGGAAGCTGGCGCTCTCTTCCCAAGCTTGCTGGTAGGTAGATAGATGGTTTAAGCATTTGGGAAGCAAATGTAGCTTAAAAGTGATATTTTTTGCGAACTTGTTTTGCATTTTGATTCGGACCCAGAAGAGAATCGGTTGGAATTAGAACAAAAATTTCCTGTTTAACTCGTTTAAGCTCGCATTCTGCACAGCTGTCTCTTCACTTCCCTGTCAATTACTGTGTGTTCCATGTCCTACCTGAGAACTGTTATTATTCACTCCTGAAATCGAAATTATTCTTTAGTTAATATTTCTCCTTCATGATAATCGCCTTCATTATTAGTTTTGTGAGGATTTCCAAGCTTTCATTGAAAGCTATCTCTTGTTTAAAGATGTCATTCTTGCTTGAAGGAACGTCAATGTATCAATTGTTGACTGATTTTTACCTGTTTGAACAGGTCTTCTTCGCTGTGGAAAGAGTTGCAGACTAAGATGGACGAACTATCTCAGGCCAGACATCAAACGAGGTCCATTCACACTTGAGGAAGAGAAGCTTGTAATTCAGCTTCATGGTATCCTAGGAAACAGGTATTTCCTTTTTGTGTTACTTCTTAAGAAATTTGGATAGAGGTGGTGTGAGAAAAGATGAGCAAGCTCAAAACAAGCTAGTGACTTGCATAGATTAAAGACTTTTACAGATTCAGCTAAATCGCGTATATTGATGTTGTTATTGAGAAATTGTGCATTATCTTGTTTCTAGCTGGAACAACTTTTGTCAAGTGAATCTGGAAATCTTATCAGAGTTCCTACCTTGATTTACAGGTGGGCAACCATTGCCTCTCAGCTACCTGGAAGAACAGATAATGAGATCAAGAACTTATGGAACACCCACTTGAAGAAGCGCCTTCTTTGTAAGGGACTAGACCCTCAGACTCATAAGCCCTTAGCCTCAGCCTCTTGTGGAATAGCCATAAAGGGACCTGCCTCTCCCACCACTCGCCATTTGGCTCAGTGGGAAAGCGCTCGCCTTGAAGCTGAAGCACGACTTTCCAGGGAATCCTCATTAGTCCACACATCTGGGAAAACTGATTCTGATCATTTCCTACGCATGTGGAACTCACAAGTTGGAGAAGCATTCAGGAAATTGAACAAGGATAGGAAACCTGTCTGCCAAAGCCCAATCTCTCAGGCTTCATCATCCACCACCAAATGTGGATCATTTTCAGTCATCACTTTAGATGTTAGTCCTCACTTGGCAGGGTCCTCTGGTACAGAAAACAATCAAAACGATGAAACTCAGTGCAAAAGCTGCAAACTTCATGCTCTACATGCGATGGGTTGCTCTTCATCAAGCTCTTCTGATTTGGAGGATTCGACGGACAACACTCTCCAGCTTTTGTTGGATTTCCCTGTTAACAATGATATGAGTTTCTTGGAAGAAAGCATGGATGATTGTATCACTTCTTCTGCAATGTCAACCAGAAACTCCTTCGTTTGTCCACTGTGAAGCATTCAGGAAAGCTAATCCTTATCGTTAGGCTTCTGTTGGTTAGTTTTCCAGCTATATTTCATGACCAACGAGCTTTTAAACCTGTGTAAAAAGAAGGAAAGCTCATGGTTCTTTGTGGATCTTTTTGGCCTAGTATAGTTAAAGCTCATGGTTTTATTTACTTGAGCCTGGGCAATTATATAGGAAGGGTATTTCCCCAACTAGAACTTTCAGAATCATCAGATATGCTATGTAATATTTCCAACTTTCTGAGGCTATTCAATTCATCAGATCTCTGCTTCTTGCCCCAATCTTACTGTTATTTCCTTTGGATGGCTATGTCTGAAAAACTTGATAATCTAAGGACCTGGTTCAGAATCATATTGTGGAAATATGTCACAGTTTGTTTAAGATCTTCAGGATTTCCAGCTCCTAATTCATGTCGAGTAGACCTTGTTACTGTGATAATTCTTAATTCATGAGTTGTAAGGAGGGACTTATGTCACCACAAACAGAGATAAAAGCATTTGTTGGATTTAAAGCTAGTGTTAAAGATTATAAATTGACTTATTATACTCCTGACTATGAAATCATAGATACAGATATCTTGGCAGCATTCCGAGTAACTCCTCAACCCAGAGTTCCCCCTGAGGAAGTGGGGGTGGCGGTAGTTGCTGAATCTTCTACTGGTACATGGACAACTATGTGGACCGATGGGCTGACCAGTCTTGATCGTTATAGAGGACGATGCTACCACATCGAGCCGATTGAAGAAAATCAATATATTGCTTATGTAGCTTACCCCTTAGACCTTTTTGAAGAAGGTTCTGTTACTAATATGTTTACTTCGATTGTGGGTAATGTATTTGGGTTCAAAGCCCTACGCGCTCTACGTCTGGAGGATTTGCGAATTCCTAAAGCTTATACTAAAACTTTCCAAGGCCCGCCTCATGGCATCCAATCTGAGAGAGATAAATTGAACAAGTACGGCCGCCCCTATTGGGTTGTACTATTAAACCTAAATTGGGGTTATCCGCCAAAAATTACGGTAGAGCAGTTTATGAATGTCTCCGCAGTGGGCTTGATTTTACCAAAGATGATGAGAACGTGAACTGATATGAGACATGATACGGTTACATGATGTATAAGTAAAGAGAGATCATCCAGATACTCCCAACAATTCTCTAACAAGATTTCATACAACTATCAGAATGAATTCACACATTTCTCACATATGAAATATTGTTCATTTCTATACATACACACAGCACAATATGATTCATTAATGAAAATTTGCTTCTCCAGTAAGTAGACATAAACAAGGTGGAAAATATGAAAGGGGAGAGTTAAACAAACAATGAAAACAGTACATCTATTTACTCATTTTAAGACCAGGTTTGCATCATCAGAAGCAGCCAATCCACTTCTTCGGAGTTTGTCCTGTAGCTCGGAATTTTGCAGCCATTTCCTCTGCCTTCAGAACTTCTTCTCCACGTCTGGCTTCAACCACTGCCCTCTTTTCTTCAGCTTCTTTATGTATTAAAGCTATCTTGTTCTTAGTTTTCTCCCCATATTCTGCTTTTTTCTTCTCCAGTTGTTCCTGTCATTTCTTGAATTTGTCAGTGCTTAAACCTAGGCAAAAACGAGGTAAAAATGTATCGAAAATCCGGAGCAGAACAAGGAATATGCTACAGTTTAATACTTGCTACAGTTTAATACTTGTAAGACATGTTAATGGGTAAGAACAGGAAGGCTTTGAATTAGAACCTCAATCGTTCTCAGTTTGGCTTCTAGAGCTGCCTTCTTGCTGTTCTCCCATGCACCAACTTCTGAGATCTTTTTCTGAGCCCTGCTCAACAATACCAGGATAGAAGTTTCAAGATCAACATCCTCAGAAACCGAGTGGAAATTAAGTTTGCAACAAATAGTGACCAAAAACTACTAGGTAGATATCAAACTTCTTAGTTCTTTTAAAGTATATAACAAAAACTTGAACATAACTTTCAGAAGAAAGAAGCATAATTGATGCTGATGAGTAACATCAACTGGGAACCAGTTAAAGTGAAGTGTCAAAGTTTGATCAAACTCAATACATCTTGATTATTGAGCTTCCTTTTAGTGCAAGTTTTTGGAATATTAGAGACAGCTTACTTGTTCTCTGCTTTACTTTTCTCGCTTTCTTCCCATGCCTTGACGAAGGAATTCCTCTTCTCTTTCTCAACCTCTGCAAGAGAAATATCTGAACAACAAAGTAATGGACATAAATTAGTCATAGAAAACGAAAATCTCCATTGTCATATGCAGAGAAACTGTATTTATGTCATCTTAAGGGCCACATTATAGTCTAAGTCCTGTAAATGATTATACACAAGAAGTAATTGATGGATCCAATCATAAGTTGTTCTACAATTCTACATTATTTACCAAAACTACTGTGAAATGAATATAGAAATGGAACAGTGGAGTATCTTAAGCACTTACCTCTGTCAAGAGAACCTCCTGAAATCTTCTTTGGAGCAGCAGGTTCTGGAGGCTCTGATAAAACAAGAAACTCAATCAACTTATTGGTTATGTCATAACTAGAAAAGAATGATTTCCACTTCAATCAAATTGTTTTAATTCTAATGAGTATATACAGAATAAAAACTTTAATTCTCTGCGATCTTGCCGAGTGGATTCTTCTGTTTTGTTCCAACACCAACATGGATTGACAAAAGAGTTCGCCATCCGGTCTCAGTCAACACCAACACATTTCATGCAAGATACTGCTATATTTCCCTTTCTTTACAGCTTCAATTATTGAAGGCCAAAAAAAAGACGAAGTGAGGCCCCCCTCTTACGGGGATCCCATGACAGTTGGCCTTTAGTAAAGCTACCATTATCAAACTCTTGTGGAGGTGTCAGGATCTTATTCAACTATGGAAATGAATGCATTTGGGCCCTACAGATACAGTTCCAACACGTAGGCAAAACTGCAACTAGATAATGAAGTCTCTTCAAATCCCATCATATCACACAACCCCAAAATCTCAAGTAACAGTAACGTTTCAGATTTGTTAATAGCCGGCCAGGTCGCTCAGCAATGTAATACTAAGAAATGACTCTTTTGAGAAAAAAGTATGAAGGGGCAAAGATGTATAAAAAACAAGAGGAGAGAGAGCATCATTGTGAATTATTGCCAAACTTTTGGATGAACAGTTCACGCAAACTGTACGTATATACTCAGGATTGGTCGAAACGGTATCCAAAGTTGAGTCTTTTTGAGTACCATCTGTACAATATAGCAATCAGGAAACTTTGAAAAGGAGCAGAAGACAATAAACTTTCCCAGAATCCCAGACCAAGGACACAGAGAAAGAACGATGAGCAGAAATACCCGCAAAAGGAAATCTGAGGAAAGTACAACGAAACAAACAAATAAGACAAACCCAGAAGAAAAGCTGGAATCTTTCACACCCTCAGCTTCTGTTAAAGCAGAGTAAATCGCATACTTTTCACTTCCCATCCAAAAGCTATCTCACCTTAACCAAGCACATACAATACACATAAAGACAATTCAATATCTAGAAGATGTATACATATATATATAAAGAAAGAGCTCTACTTTCTACAACAGCAAGAGCTTTGGATTCCTCTGAAGGTGGTGGCGCTGGAACTGGAACCATTGCTTTCTCCTCCGTCACATCCTTCTTAGGTTCCACCTTAGTCTCAGTCCCAGTTTCCGGCTTGTTCACTGCCAATTCCGCCATTACTTTCAGTCAGCTATAGATATCTCCCTCTCACTCGCTTAACACTAAAATACGGGTCTCTAACTCTTGCTCTCATACCACCTTAAATGCTTAATTTAGCCACTTCGAAGAAACTTTCGGTGCTCTTTCAAGGTGGGTCCCGTGTTCCCTACTAGCACTGTTCATCGAACCTCGGGTTCAAATGATCTCGAGGAAACAACTATTACGTCAACCGTCCGTTTCAAACAATTCGATCGATCCAACGGTGACAGGGGATGGGAACATGGGAGCAGGAGAGAACTTTGTTGTACGGTAAATTTGCTCATATGCCGACAGGCGACAAGTAGTCGTAAAACCCCGACATAGAAGAACTACGTGTAATAAGCAACAATGTCGGCATCCTTACTACGACGTCGGTCAAGGAATGTGTACAAAATCGTCTTTTCGCATTGCATGCATATATGTGTTATTTGAGTTCAGATTTCTGTCTAATATTATGGTATCTTATTGTGTATAATGAATCTCAATTATTCATTTATGTGAGTCTCGCATGAGTCCTGCGTGAGTCCTGTCAAATAAATGGTTGAAATTTTATAAGACAAAATAAAACAGAGTAATACTAAACAGAAAATTTTTCTCATGTTATTTTATATAATTGATTATTTAAGAGCACGTGGAAGTATAAGGTGTGTTGTCTCTTATGGTGGGGGTATTAGACCTGCACGGATAAGGTGGGCTACGAGGACGTGCGATCCTGTGATGGTACACGTTGAGCACCCCAAATCTTTTGTCTAAGTTACCCTGTCCTTACTCTGTCCAGTGAGGTGGATACCGTCCATTTATGTGAACTCCAATGGACCTCACATAAATGGACGGCATCCACCCTACCGGATAGAGTAAGGACAGGGTAACTTGGACAGGGGATTTGATCCCCACGTTGAGGGGTGGGGGGTGCATGGTAGAACTAGAACATGTACGGTTTTTTTTGGTGACGTGGCAACCAACAGTCCAAATACTAAGATGATTCTAGAGTTTTAAATGTATATTTATTATATAATTAAAATAAATTATTTAAATATTAAAGAAGTTAAAATGAAATAAAAATAATAAAGGAGTTCAAATTCGTTCTACTTCAAAATTAATATATTAAATTTAATAAACTTAAATTCAAATTTAATAAACTTTTATCGATTAATTATAACTCAATTTTTATAACTTGAATTTAAATTAACTAATTAATAAATTAAATTAAGAGAACAAATGTATTTTTGATTTATTATTAATTATATATCACAACAATAATATTCAATGAAAATATAGTAAGCTTTGGTAATTATTGGAAGACTAAAATTTTAGATATTAAAATAAGTTTAATTAATTGTATTAGGTAAATAAAATGTTTAAGAGAAAATTTTTAAAATTTTGAGCTAAATTTAATAAAAATATAGATTGGAAGACTTTAAATATATTTTAATTGATATAATTTTAAATTTATTAAAAATTTAATTAAAATTTCATTTAAAACTTTTTAAAAATAATAAAAATTGAACATTCTACTTTTTTAAAATTAATTATATTACAATAAAAATGTTAAGATTAAAAATATATGTTTTATAAATAATAAAAACAGAAGTCACCGTTCGAAACGACGCCAGATCGTGATATTGATTGTTTGGCGCTGGGGAAAGTGAGGGAAATTGCAATCCTCGAAGGGACGGTTAGTTTTGACTCCAGAAGACTGAAGAAAACGGGTTTCAATCGGAAATCATTACACGAACACTGAATTGAAACAAATGGAATCTGAGTCGGAAAATCGGTGGAGTGCACATCGAAAAGATTGGGGAAAGAAGATCTCAGAGAAGGTGATATCTGTATACAACTCACTCCCCAAAAAAGGAAAGCCTCAGGGACGCGAAGTCACTGTCTTGGCGGCATTTCTCGTCTCCTCCTCCACATCTCAAGGTCTCAAACCCACCCAGTTGTTGTTTTCATCTCTCTAAACAACCGAATATTTTCTCCTATTTGATGAAAATCCCTATTTTTACGTGAGCGTTAGATTTGGAAGTTGTTGCATTGGGGACGGGGACCAAATGCATTGGACGTTCGCAGTTGAGCGCGCGTGGTGATCTGGTTAACGACTCTCATGCTGAAATTGTCGCTCGAAGGGCTCTTTTGAGGTCTGTTAACTGTTTGTATCGTTAATTCTTGGTGTTGAAGAAGTAAATTGATTGATTGTCTAAATTTGCAAGTGTAAATTAGGTTCTTCTACGCAGAGATACAACGGATTGATGGGATATTAAAGAAAGGGAGTGACTTGTTAAACGAAGAATTGAGAAACTGTGTTTTTGAATTGGATATGGATGGGTCTAGTCAAGGGAGATTCAAACTGAAGGAAGGTCTACAATTGCATCTCTACATATCACAGTTGCCATGTAATTCACAGTGATGATTTCTTCTTGTTCTGGATTTTGTTTTGTAACAAGTATTTGTTTTGACATTCTGGAGTAGTGGTTTTTTCTTGCAGGTGGGGATTCTTCTATTAGCTCAACTTGGTCTCCAATGAGAAACTTTTTTGTTAGCCAAGGAGAAGACTTTTCAACTTTAGACAACAAAATTTGCGGTACTCCTTGCAATTTTCTCCACTTATAACATTGGTTTTCCTCACTGAGGTTACATCAATGGCCTCCTTTCTATGCCTTGACCACTTCTTTATAAGTTCTACGGTAACTTACATTATGATTTTTGAACTCAAGCTAGCAATTTGATGCATACGCATTCAGCTAATTGTTCAGAGATCAGTGGCATGGTTCAGAGGAAGCCGGGTCGTGGTGACACAACATTGTCAGTTAGCTGCTCTGACAAGATAGCTCGATGGAATGTTCTCGGAGTTCAAGGTAAACAGTTTTTACGGTGTATGATTGATTTCACAAATTTTCTGTGCTCTTGACTTCTATGATCATAACCAGTATTTCAATATCTTTGTTGTCCTCACCTCAGGTGCTTTGCTTTCCCATTTCCTTCTTCCTGTTTACATCTCTTCAATTAGTGTTGGACAAGCCCTGTACACTTCTGAAAACTTTTGTTTGGAGGATCACTTGAAAAAGTCTTTGTATGATCGCGTGTCACCATTTGCAAATGATCTTTTGGCTCCTTTCCGAGCAAATGAGGTCTGCAATATGCTTAGTTTCTCAGTAATTGTAGAAAGTCAGCATTGCTTTGGCTGTTCATTCTAATGCCTACTGGCAGCCACATTTCTGTGCAGCTCCTGTACCACCTGTGGAGTTTCAGCATGCTGAGACTGCTCATGCCACATTAACTTGCGGGTATTTCAACTTAATCCATCCTGATATAGTTGCAAAAGATCTTATTTCTGCTATTTGTAAGCTCTAGCTATGTGCTTTGTCTCATAGATATTCAATATGTTGGAATAAGTCTGGGTTGCATGAGGTTGTTCTTGGTACTACTGGGAGAAAGCAAGGCACGTCTGCCAGAGGGGCAGTTTCACCATCTACCGAATCATCCTTGTGCAAGTAAGACCCAAATTAACATTAGCTGAAGGTGTCCTATTATTTTAGTTAGTTGAAATTGGTATCGTTTTAATATAACATATTTGTTTTCTTATCTCTAGGAAGCGGTTACTAGAGATCTTCTTGCTATTAAAACCTGATTTGCAAGCTACAGCATTGGCGAAAGAGATCACTTATAGAGACCTCAAGGTTACATCTTGTTTCTCCTGTCTCATTTTTCTTGTAATTAATTGATGATTTGCAATAATTCCTGGAATACAAGCACTTAACATACACTATTTTGTGTACTTGAATTCCTGTACGAATTCACTGCTTGTATTGGTAACTAAAATTAAGTTTTTAATTTAACATTAATATAATGAATTATATGATGTGCAATTGTCATTAACATAAGTATATAATACTTTTTAACTTTTATTTTATGTTTTAATTAACAGTTTAATCTTTTGCAAGGTTGTAATCAAGTCCACTTTTTTCACAATATATGTATATAGAGAGAATATCTATAATCATCCTATCATAAGTATTTATTTTTAATAAATATGATATTTTTCAATAAATATATACAAAAATAATTTTATATCGTACTTAAAATTTTATAACATCTGTCAGCTTGTAATAAATAATAATTTCTCTTATCATAATGTACTAATTCATGCTTGTTTTTACTAATAGTAAATTAAAAATTAACAATGTTTTGATATATGTGAATTTACTTTCACGTCTAATACATACATACATACATACCTATATTTTACATAATACTTTATTAAATATTTAAAATTGATAAATGTATTGGTATAACTTTATTATGTTAGTTATATTAATGTAGATGTTTTATATGCATATGTTTCAAAATAATAAAATTTACTAATAATTAATTATTTTCGACATCTGTAAATTGATTTTGATTTTTTAAAGTAGAAATTTATTCTTTGATATTTAATATTCACAAATATCCAAATAATTACATTTAGAATTAAGAATATTTTGATATATGTGAACCAAATACATAACCTTATAATTATGGATATTTAATATGTAGATATTTCAAATGAATTAAAATTTATTAATAACTAATTATCTTCAATATTTTAAATTGATTATAATTTTACAAAAAGATATTTGTCTTAAAATTAATATTATTTAATTTAATATAAAAATTTTAAACTAAATTTACTTTCACCAGAATCTATCACGTCAAATTTTGGTGAATGTAATTCTCCCTTATAAACTCATTTTGTTTCTCGTAATATAATGCATAATTATAGTATCATCCCTTTTGTTGCTTCTTATCGTAATTGTCAGTTGAAGCCTAATAGGGCATTATCTTGTTTCACATACATGATTGAAGACTTCAGGCTTCTTATTTAATGGTATTTGGTGTAATTTACGCCAGACCTCAATAAATGCATGATTTGGGTGTACCGGTTTCTCTTGATACATTTCTTTGCAGAGTAATGCTCAAGCTTATAGCTCAGCTGATACAACTTTTAAAAGCAGACCGCCATTCAACAATTGGCCATCGAAATCCTTGGACTTGAAGGCCTTTTATTAGCTTTTAAGTAATGAGGTTTGTGCCTACTTTCAACTTGGCCTGTTTTTGGTTACGATTTCAATGTTTATGCTGCGTGACCATTGTGCCGTTCTCAAGGCGGTTGCATGAGCAACCTTCCAAGGTTAACCTCGTATGCCATTATTAGAGTAGTTATATTAATCATTATTAAAGGGAAAACCATAATTTTCAGGTAACTGACACTAAAATTCTTTGATCCCTTAGGCTTCAACAGGTGTTCAAACTGGTTAATGGTGAGTGGAAGACCAAATCTTGTCATCTTTTAAGGACTGATCTTTGGCAGAAGGATTGACCATTATTGGCTCCTCAGTACCATTTGCTGCATCTTAACATCTCAGCGATGGTATGCACAAGAAAGCAGCATCATCCTTTCCTTTTTTCTTCTTATGGTGGGTGTGTACATTCTTAGACATGCCAATGGCTAGTTCCTTATGTGGCATTAACATAACTTTGTACTTCAAGTGGATTTTGATCTGAAGGAATAGTTTATTGACACAAGTTCTTTTTTTTGGTTTTTGGGTTAACTGGAGAAAGAAACTATCTAGGACTAACGTCTCAAGATGGTCACTGATCTTTGATCATTTTGAAGCAACAAACGTAGTCCTGGAATTGGATTCTCCCAAAAAGACCATCGAGTCATAGTTGAGGAACCCTACTTAGCAAGGAAGTCCGCATATTGATTTAGTTTCACGAAAAATATGTTAAGAGAGAGCAACATCAATCTCTTGCAATCAACGTCCTGATGTCCTCAACCAGAACAAACATAGGGTGCGAATGAGAGCAAGAAGTTAGCATCAGATTCACCGCATCTTGAAAATCAAACTCAATAATAACTTTGCGGTAGCCTTGAGTCCATGCTTAAATTAAATTATGCCGAATTGTCTGTAATTCGGTTACAGTATTAAAAGCATGATCAATATATCCCGAGAAATCAATAATCTAGTGTCTATATTCATCTTGAATCAGACCTCCAAATTTAACATCACTCGGATTGTCTAGAGCACTGTCATCCACATTTAATTTAACAAAACTCATCGGAGGATAGTGCTAAGAGATCCATATACTGGTAGTTTGTGCGGAAGCTAAACTAGGAAGAGACAAGGCTATTCTACAATTGTTGATCAACATGGTATGCCATTAACGTTGAGCAATGGTGGGAATTGCTTCATGTTGAAGAACATCCTTTTTTCTAGCACACCACACAATCCAAGCACCAATAACAATATTCAAGACATAGTCATAAGGTAAACTAGTGTCAATGATATGCATGTTAAGCCAATCATCAATAGAAGATGAGAAAAAACAGCTTGGAATGTTTCCAAGAATTTGGTGCCAAAAATGCTTTGCCATAGACAATCTCTAATGGCATGAAGAGTTGTTTCATTGTTTTTTTTTTTAATGAAAAATGAGGGCAAAGCCCTAGAGAAAATCTAAATAGGACACATTCGCGAAAAGGAGACCCCGCAAATGTCCTCCATACAAATGGAAGAATAACTTAAAGGAGGCGTCGAGAAAAAATGAATCCCAGGATCTAACTGAAAAGCGTGATTGGCCAACCATTCAGCACAACGATTACCCTCCCTATAGGTGTGAACGAAGCGAACAACCCAAGGTCTTTCCAAAAATAAACGAATGGCAGACAAAAGCTGTTGATCCATGCCATCCCCAGAATTCTTCCCTGTGAGAGCATTAACTGCTAATTTCGAGTCAGACTCCACCACCACTTTACGATGACCAGCATTCCAAACAAGTTGGAGGCCTTGAAAAATACCCCAAAGCTCAGCAGAAATGACCGAACATATCCCAATATTGTAGGCAAAACCATGGATCCAGTTACCCACACAATCTCTAACCACTCCGCCTGCTGTAGCTCGATTAAGTGAAGATCGAAATGCACCATCAGAATTGACAGTTACCCATCCTAAAGGTGGGGGTAGCCAAGTAATCAATCTCTCATCCCTTATTAGACGACCTTGAAGAGCCTGTTCACCGAGAAGCACATTCTGGAATTCCCTGACACGCCTTAATCACATCGGGAACACATCGGAGACTGTAGAAAATCACAATCATAGCAGAGGGTGTATAAAATTAAAACCAAGTTCATTTTAATCGCAGAAATAAGATATACATAGAAGGATGTGCAGGGCCTGTAAGTCTGAAATACATCTTAGCATGTGATGCTATGACCCTTTATATCACGGGACCAAATCCTCTGTCCCCTCAACCCTGGCCCAACCCTGGCCCCTTCCCATCCCAGCCATCCATCTATGTGGGACCCACATGGATGCATGGCTGGGATGGGAGGGGGCCAGGGTTGGGCCAGGGTTGGGGTACAGAGGACCCCCCCCCCCCCCCCCC
>JANTNU010000004.1:2782459-2792624 GCA_024752395.1 Erythroxylum havanense
TGTAATGCTCGTCTGTTTCCCGGAGCTGATCTTGCCAACAGTGTTTTTGTACATGTTCCTGATTGGACTATGGAACTATCGTTTCCGACCAAGATACCCTCCTCACATGAACACAAGAATTTCCTACGCAGACGCAGTACACCCTGATGAGCTTGACGAGGAATTCGACACATTTCCTACGACAAGAAGCTCGGAGATAATCAGGATGAGGTATGACAGGTTAAGGAGCGTTGCCGGGAGGATTCAGACGGTGGTAGGAGATGTGGCTACGCAAGGAGAGCGAGTCCAGGCACTTCTAAGTTGGCGTGACCCTCGAGCCACAATCATGTTCGTAAGCTTCTGTTTAATGGCTGCTGTGGTGTTGTACGCAACCCCTGTTCAGGTGCTTGCTGTTATGGGTGGCTTCTACTTCATGAGACATCCCAGGTTCCGACATCGGACTCCATCAGCACCCATCAATTTCTTCCGCCGTCTTCCTGCTAGAACAGACAGCATGTTGTGAATGAAGAATTCTTTTACTAGAATCTCTCCTGGTAGTGTGTCATGTTTTGTGATTTTGTTCAAAATGGTGCTTGTAAATCTTTGTTTATCATTTTCCTTTTCTTTCCAGTGTATACGCCATTGAAACGGGCTGAAGTTCATGCATTCCATTGTTAATCTAAAGAAGACACGATTTTTCATAATCTAAAGCAAGAAACACGAATACGAACACTTAACACACAATCCAATCCATTGCTTTATCTACATGACAAAAACAATACCATTTCCAAAACCAGAGGGAACTAATTAAGAAATGGTTACACACATACATCAAGCATCAGACCAGTAGATATCCATATCACCCCATTGGTTCACAGGCACTTTCAACGCCTTCCAGACCGCCATGGAAGCAACCACAACATTGTTACCACAAGGAGGCTGGTAGTCATGGTGCGAGTCACAACCATTTGCGGAGTCGCATTCATCAACCACTTTGGCCTGAACATTTTCTCCGTTACTTCCATGGATGTTTATGAACTTCAAGCATCTACTCCTGTGGTTGAACCAACCTGTCGAAAGTGCCACCACAGTTTCATCATCTGAATGGTACCGACCGTCGCATTTAGATGGAGAACTTCCATCTCCACCCTTCTCAAAGCTGTTCAGGGTTAGTGTTGCTTTTGTCTGGTTAGCCACTGGTGGTGAACACCTATAAGTAGTGTAGTATCTTCCTGGAATACAGCAATCATCTTCAGTGTTACAGTGCCCTGACGGTGGTTTCATCCCACGTACCTTCCCACTTGGCTTGCAGGGACGATCATCCCAAGTTCTAGTCCCTTGACATGAACAAGTAAGAGCAAGAAGCAGAAGGGTTAACAGAATTACAGGAACAGGACTTGGTCGAACTTGGTTTTGCATATTTTCCTTCTTCTTCTTCTGTAATCGTCAATTTGCTGTTGGAAATTTGAAGATACGTTACATTGGTTCGAGTCTTTATATCGTAGACATACGAAATTCAGACAATTTTGTGATCTTCTTTGAGGATGTTGAATCCATTTTCCAACATCGTATCAGTAACGTTGATAGGTTGTGTTTACTTCGAGAAAATGTTAGTAGCAAAACCAGACAAATTAGAGTTAGTACCAGATACATGAATATGCCAAATAACAATTCAATAAGATAGAAAGATGAAGTTAAGGGATAATTGTTTCATACGTTTTTTTTTCAAATTTAATAAAAAAATATTTTTTAATTTGATTTATTGGAATTTTTAAGATTTTATGAAAATCACAAAAATAGTTTTACCTTTTGTTTTTGTTTTTCTCATAATATAATCTACTATCAACCAAATATATATTATTTAATTATTTAATATATTAATTATTAACATAATATTAATTTTAATTACTAATAAAATTTAATTAATTAAATACATTAATAAATATAATTAAATTTAAAATATCTTCAAAATATTTAAATTTTAAATAAATTTTAATTTTAATAATTAAAATATATTAAAATAAAAATAAAAATTCTTTATTTTAATAAAATAAAATTTATTGATAGTATATTAATAAATATTATATTAAAGATTAAAATTAATTTATCTTTAATTTGATGCGTTTACCATTAGTAACAAAAACATAGCCACGTTAACAACCAATTTTTCTATGATGTTGAACTCGCAAGCCATATTTCCTAATTTCTTATCATCTTTTAAATTAATTGGGATTGGTCTATCCAATTTTGGCAATTTAACGAGATAAATTATTATTATTTTAATTACCTTCCCTTTGATGTATATATGAGACTAACAACTGAGATTGTAAAATAATATCGAAAAGTGAGTCAAATTAATCAAATAATGAGCTGGTCTATCAATTTTTTAAAATTATTTTTAAAATCAAAAGTTTAAAATGTCTTTTTTTAATTAGGTTGAACTTCGTTTTGTTTAGAAGAATTGAGATTATCCAAACTCGAACTCAATTCAATTAAAAGTACACCTTTTTTTTAAAAAAAATCATATTTGTAATTTATGCTCTTCATTTGAGTGTACTAGGCAAGGAAAAACAAACTAGTAGATAATAAATTTAATATTTTCAAAAAATATTTAAAGTATTTACTTGGGATGGAGGAATAAATATAATTATGCATATTGGTCGAGTTTACCTTTCTAACGTTTGACTTAGCTAGAGAAGTGAATGGGCTCGCCCGAGCCGGGGGGCTCCTGGCCAGCTTGACTTGACCACGAGCTAGGTGGCTGGTGGCTTGGCCTGTGAACGAGTTCATGTTTCTAATGTCTGACTTAGTTAGGGATGTGAATGGGTCGGGTCAGGCCCAGGCACTCTTAGCCCGACCCAACTCAACCACAATTAACATCCCTAAACTTAGCCTATTTCATTTTATTATTGTCTTTTCTTGGATATGAATTATCTAAAAAAGTTATTTTTAATTTTTATATTATAGTTGTATTTATATAAATATAAATATACTCTAATGTACTCTTTATCTATATGTATTCTATATATAATAACCAATAAAAATTAGTAAAAAGAAAATTACAAGAACAAAATATATAAAATTTAAAATAAAAATGGAAAATAAAATGCAGAATATTTAAATCTAATATTTTACAACTTATACTTTGAACATACCAAAACTATTAAGTTTATGTATTAACTAAATTTAATTTTTTATTTATCAGAACATTCTTAAATTAATGTATTAAATAAGTAAAAGATATAGACCTCTTCTATAGTTTAAGAAATTTTAAGGAAAATCTCCTATCTTTAAAATTATCAAAATTTTTTATAGTTTTTAGTTTTAAAAAAATCCATTTTCTTATATTTTGGTTAAAAATAATGACGAAATATAAGTAATATGATCATTAGACAATGACTAATTAAATATATGTATGATAAATTTACCCAATTCTTAAACTCAAATTGAACTAATTACATCCGATCAAATTGATAATTTATTATAGTTATATTAAAATGTTAATTTAAATTGAATTTAATCAGTTTAAGTCAAATTCAAAATATGAGTTGAATTATTATATTAGTGATATTTGATTACTCGATGTTCATACGGTATAAAATAATTAATATTGATTATGTATATGTATGTGTTGAGATGAAAAGTTCAAACTTAATTTGGGATAAAGCTTTTTATAATATCTAATTATATACTTGAAAATAGTATAAAGAAAAGAGAAAAATGAAAGAAATAGTGCTCATTCTAATAAATTGACCCTTTCAATACATAGACATAACATCAAATATAAAAACAATCCAAGATCAGACATAGACCAGACTGTTGCACGTAAGTGCAGACACTGTAATACCTTCAACCTTGCATAACAATGGCGGAAGTTCATTAATCATAGGACCAGTATATACCCATTTCACCCCTCTGATCTTCAGGCACTCCCAATGCCTCCCAAACTGCCTTGGAAGCATCAACCACATCGTTGGAACAAGGTGGCTGATAGTCATGATCAGAGTCACATCCCATCGTCGAGTCACACTCGTCCACGACTTTGGCTCTCACACTCTTCCCATTTCCATGGATGTTAATATACTTCAAGCACCTGCTCCTGTTGTCGAACCAACCTGTTGAAAGTGCCACAACTGGTTCATCGTCTGGATGGTATTGGTTATCGCATTCCGACGGACCACCGCCGTCTCCCCCCTTCTGAAAGCTGTTGAGTGTGAGAGTTGCCTTGGTGTGATCGGAGACAGGCGGTGAGCATTTGTAAACGGGGTAGAGCTTGTTTTGAACACAGCAATCGGAGTCATTCTCTCGGTTACATTGTCCTGGAGGTGGCTTTTTACCTTTTATGTCGCCACTAGGGTTGCATGTTGCAGCCTCAACAACTGCAACACTTTGAACAACGAAGAGGAAGATGAATATTATAGCAGAAGCAAGATTCTTCATTCTTCTTCTTCTATTTGATTCTGTTACTGTATTGTCTGCTCTTTTCTGACATGACTCATGGCCTTTAATAGCCGTCATTAAGCTTCCTCATGTCATTGATATGTAACAGACATGCAAGTTAGCGCCATGTCGTGCTAGTTTTATGATCTTGAAGTCTTTGCTCCTGATATCGTACGCATCAAGAAGTGACAATCCTGACAAATTTACAATCGCCAGAGACCAATTTTTTCCTGTCGAAGTAAGAATGGTAACGGGTCAAACTGAATTAAAATTTTTTAGAATTTTTTAAATATTAGATTAGTTCGAGTCAATCAAAATTAATACCTCTAAAATTTAAATTATGTTCGAAACTTAAAACTTTTAAATTTCATTCGAATTTAGGTTTTTTTCAGTTTGATTAATAATAAAAAATAAAATAAATCATTCTGAAATTAATAAATTAAATTAAGTTTAACTAAATTTATCAAACTTAATAAAATCGCTTTATATTCAAATCATTAAATTTAAAATATGAAAATCTCTATATAATACAAGATTGTTGTTTCTTGTGACTAGTAAAACAAGCAAAGGAAAGGTAAAAGGCATGCATCTTCAGACTTCAGAGTTAAATCATTAATAAGCTTTATCAGAAGAAGAAATAAATTTATTGAAGAGGAATTTGGAGAAAGAGAAGAAAGAGTTGCAAAGTAGGCGTCACCTGAAGCCTACAGTGACAAACATTGGAACCTGATTGCTGAATTGACTCTAACTTTGGAAACTTCAATTTGTTTTACAAGGCTAAAACATAGAAACAATGTTTAAAAAATATAATTAGTTCGGTTGGTTCAACCATAAAAATCTCATTATCTTAATTTTTAATTAAGATAATGAAAAATCATTTCATCTTTTTAGTTGAAACTTTAGGTGGTTCGTAAGAAAAATAACAAAAAATAATTTCTAAAGTCGAAAATAAGAGGAATGTATAAACCAATGCTTCCAATTTCTTTAGAAAGAAGATCTTCTTTCTTATGGTAGCTTACTCCAATCCCCTTACGAAACTTAGCTAAGCTAAGCCGGCTTCTATAAAAGAAATTGTATATGTATAGGAATTTAGTAAACTATTCCAATTTTAACTATTAATTTTTAATTTTTTAACTTTTTAAGATTTATTTTGATAATCCTTGTTGTTAAAAATTGATCAGTTTATTAATTAATAGATTAATTTTTATAAATTAATAAATTTTATAAATTAAAATAAATCAATTAATTTTCAATTAACAATCATTTTTAATAAACTTTAAATGTAGACAAGGACAATTTATTTCTCAAGTTGGTTTAAATCACATAAATTTAGTTAGGACTAGCCTTGAATTTGGTATGGTTAACTTGAATCGATTAAAAAAATAATGTTATTTAGATTATTTGTCTTAGATGAGGTTCAACTTTGAAGTAATTGATAAAGTTATTTTTTTGTGATCATAAAGTAATATATTTAAGTTACAAAAATATCTTCTTTGTAAAAATACGACGAAAATGTTTCTTACATTATCATCCTTTTTATCTATACGAAAGCGAAAGCGAGAAGTCTTGTGCATTGAATAGATTAGACTTTATTTGAATAAGAATATTACGTAGGTCGGCCTCCTTGTTCCTGAATCTAGCTGAGCCAATCAGTAACGGATCTAATCTAATAAAGATTAATATATTGTGGTTTAACACTGTTAGATACAAACGATACCAAATGAAGAAATCGTAAAACTAAACGTTACCTTCAACACTAGAACTCTAGCCAGCCATTGTAGTTACCATCCATTTCTGCAGTATTGGAAACCTTAAGCTTATACTTATAAAGCCCTATAAAAGCAGGAAAGACGGTAGTGGAGGAAGACACAGAAGCAATGAAGAAGATGGGATTGAAACTGCTTACTTTCATTTCGCTTCTTCTACTCCTTCTTACCTGTTCTTTACGTGCTGAGGCTAAAGAGTGCAAGCCTAGTGGCAAGATCAAAGGGAAGAAGCCACCACCAAAGAAGTGTAACAGAGAGAATTACTCCGACTGTTGCCAACACGGCGAGCTTTACACGATCTTCCATTGCTCACCGCCGGTCAGCAAGCGCACGAGAGCTGTTCTCACGCTCAATAGTTTCCAAAAGGGTGGAGATGGCGGTGGCCGATCAGAATGTGACGGGAAGTTCCACGATGACAACACACCAATAGTGGCACTGTCCACTGGTTGGTTCAATAAGAAGAAGAGGTGCTTTCACAATATTACCATTTATGGGAACGGAAGGAATGTGAAGGCTATGGTTGTGGACGAGTGTGACTCCTCAGTCGGCTGCGACGAACAGCACGATTATCAACCTCCGTGCCCTAACAATGTCGTCGATGCATCTAAAGACGTGTGGAAAGCCTTACATGTGCCTAAGAACAAGTGGGGTGAGCTCAAAATAGCTTGGTCAGATCATGATGATGCTTAAGATAGTAATTGGTTATGAATGTTAGGGATAATAATGAATTGGGTTAAGGAAAATCCAATTTAATGGATCTAATTTCTTTGAAAAAAGGTAAAAAAAAAGTCTAATATATTTAATATACAAGACGCTCGACTTTACAGGATCTGAAGAGGGTCATGATATATACAACTTTCTTTTGTAATTACAAAAAAACTATTTTCGTAATTTAAACATGCGAGCTTATGATTTATTGGTTGTATTTTATCTTATAAAGAGTTTCTTTAGAATGACATCATTTTATGTAATCTTAAATTGGACTCGTCTCAAAATTAATTAAAACGTATATTGTTATTTTTAAATCTAATTAGAGCTTTAAAGTGATGTGCCTATATAATCCATATTTACTTATAATAATTTGTAATCTTGAAGGAATATATTAAAGGAATAATTCTGGAATTTAAAGATAAAATATTGTCTTCAAATTACAATGATCGTATATTTTCAGAATAACTTGGAATACAAGTAAGCTAATTTTCTGATATTCATCTGAAATGTATTACTCATGAGGTATTAATAGAATGACTTAGCTACTAGACTTAGTTGTTAATTAGATATCTATTTCCTCTATTTGTTTCAAGTCCAAATACGAACTTACCATTCAACTTTGTATGATGACATTGTGCTGTAGAATTTCAATGGCTTTTGTTGTGAGATTGTGAATAAAATGATACCAGATGTCAATATGTTTTCTGGAAAACTGGATTTTTCGTCATTGAATAGTTGTTTTATTGTTACAAAAGACTTCTACTGCATCCTCTTGCTCATGGAGAATATCAGCCAGCAACCTTCTTAACCACATGACTTGATATACTGCAGATGTTACAACAACATAACCTGCCTCTAATGACAATAATGAAACAAGATCCTGTTTCTGTGAGCTCCAAGTAATTGCTCCAGATCCCAAGTTAAAAACATTAGTTTGTATATTCATTGAATCATCAATACATCCTCTCAATTACTATCAGTATTTCGAATACTAGATCCCAGAATCAATAGTCCCAGTAATGTAACGTAGCACTTAGTAGCTCTAAGATGATGCTACTCTCGCCACTTGCTACATGAATTTTCTGCTTCTATTCTGTTGGCTTGGCGTTATAGGTTTGTGGAGGGCAAGTTGTGAGCGTGCTGCCAATTTTGTATGACCGGTGATTGTGTGGGTTGACTAGTGAAACATTGGGTGTGTTGTGCATAGTCGGCGTGGGTTTGGTAATTGGCTTTGGAGGTCTTCTTGTGAAGCTTTGGGTAGTTGCGTGGGAGGAGGACTACTTGTGGTTGAAATTTTTTTTTAATTTCCTCCAAAGATAAACAGGCAGATTAGGTTTTTCAGTTTTTTTTTAAATCTAAGTAAATAAAGAAAGTAAATAATTAAATGAGAAAAGAAAAAATAAGATTCTTTTTCAAAACACTAAATTACATAAGGCCAGAAGAAAGTAAATAATTAAGTGAGAAAAGGAAAAAAGAAGTTTTTTTTTCAAAACACTAAATTACATAAGGCGAGATCTTACCTTATGAGATTCAGTAGTCTGAAATTTTAAGGTCTTCATTCCAAAACACTAAATTACATAAGGCAAGATCTCGCCTTATGGGATTTAGTAGTTTGAAATTTTAATTTAATTTTCAAAAGTAATCAAATGCAAGTTATATATAACTTAAATAAAATACAATAATCATATTTTGGGTTGCCTCCCGAAAAGCATAATTGTTTAATGTCATAATGCTCAACGTGGTCGGTTCTTCCTAAACTTCCATGTAATTGCAGTTTTGTACTTCTTAAGTAGTGTTACTAACCTTCCTCTTACTCTTTAGTCAACCTTTTTGAAATGATTGTAGGTAGTGACTTTCCATGACCTAAATAGATATACTTTAGGCGATCAAACAACAACTTTAGTTCTACCTTCGAAGCCTGCAAAACAAAAGGTAAGATTTTCTTGTAAGTTATAGTAAGTTCATCATTTAAAGTTTCAGAATCTATTAGCATTGTTGACAATGATTTTACAACTTCACTTGTTTCATCAATTTGCTCGTTCACTTCCAATTTAGCCTTACACTCTAACTTATCTTCAACACTCTCTTCTTTAAACATATCCTATGCTACTTTCAACCAACCTATTCCCCTTCTCCACAGGAATTTGATGCCTTTTTCTGGAAAAATATTCATGTTGCCAAGCTAACCAATCGCCTCATTTGTGACAACCTGCGTTCTCATCGAGCCACGATTCCTTGGGCGGCCACGGTTTGGAGCAAATATTTAACGACTAGACTGTCATTCATTTTTTGGTTAGCTATTCAACATATAATTATCTACAGCTGATCGACTTCCGTATATGCAAATTGACCAACATTGCCCCATGTGTTCTCAACAGGTGGAGACATGCTCCCATCTCTTCTTTGAATGCCCATTTACTAAATCTATATGGGAACATGTCTCTACTGTGTGTTCTTGGACATATCCAGGGTTGAATATTGTTGAGATTACAACTTCTTTATCTGTTCATAGAGCTATCAGCCGACCACTTTTTATTGTAATCTTGGGAGTTTGCATTTATTCGTTTTGGCGAGAAAGTAATTTCCGACGCTTTCAGAACATAGCTTCTCCAAAAGAAAGTCTCATCTCTTTGATATTGTTAGCAATTCGTGAGATTGTCTTAGCAAAACACCTCCAATTAACATGTAGTTCATCTGTCTGCTCTATTTTACGCCTTTAACATGTTGCTCTGACTTGTCTGCTTGCATGTGTGTTTTTGGTTGGCTTCTTCCACTTTGCACTAGGTTTCTAGTCTGGATATGGGAAGCTATTAAATTTATGTGTCTAGGAGCTACGGTCCCTGGCTTTCTTAGTTTTCATTAGCGTTTCACTTTACTTTTGTTTCTGTTGTGTCCTTTGCTAGGGGTCATCCCTTGTTATCCATCTTGTACTTTTTCTTCTTCATTCATTAATTAATTCCACTTTCTTTTTTTTAAAAAAAAGTGTACCCTCGTGCACATCGATTATCGTTCTAGCCATCTTTATAAATGGCCTACCTAACAAAATTGAAGCTGAATTTTCAACACTAATTCCATCCATTTTCAAGATGTAAAAATCCATTAAAAATCCATTTTCAAGATGTAAAAATATCAAAGTCCATCTTACCAGTACTTTGACTACAAAGTAGGCCCCTCTTGCTTAACAACGTTAAACCTTTCTCACCCATATGTCCCAAACGCATGTGCCACAATTTGGTAATGTCACCTTCAGTAGAGACTGCCGCAGCACC
>JANTNU010000004.1:2846675-2856788 GCA_024752395.1 Erythroxylum havanense
AGGTCAAGATTGGTACTAAAGTTATACCACATAAAATTTGTTTGAAGTACCTTAGATCTGTTATTCAAAGTAGTCACAAGATAGAAGATGACATATTTCACTATATAAAATTAGAGTTGCTAAAATGGAGAAGCATCTCAAGGGTTTTTTTTACCAAAAAGATACTACTCAAGCTAGAAGGTAAATTCTACCGTTTAGCTATTAGTTCAGTCATGCTCTATTGGGCAGAGTATTGATCCATCAAACAAACACATAGTCATAAGTTAATGATAACGGAGATAAGAATGTTCCATTGGATGTGCAACATTGATCCATCAAACAAGCACATAGTCATAAGTTAATGATAACGGAGATAAGAATGTTCTATTGGATGTGTAACTTTACAAACGAAGAGATAAAATCATGAATGAAGTGGTAACATTAATAGAAAAATTAGAGAGACAAGGTTTAAGTGATTTAAACATATTATGAGGAGACATCCTGATGCCCTAGTGAGAAAATGTTAGAAGATTGTAATTAGAGACTATAAGAGAAGAAAATGAAGGTATAAGAAAAATTGAGATAGGTGATCAAGAATAACATGACCCTATTTTATCAAAGACTTGGCCCTTAATAAGAAACTTTAGCAAATTATGATACAGATAGAGGACCTATATAAAGAGTTCTTTCTCTTTTTATAAGTTTTTAAACATTTTCCTTTGATTTTCATTTTTTTTAGTTAGCTTAAACACTTTTATTTGTATCACTTGTTCCTTAGTTAATCTATTTATTTATTTAATATTTTTAATTGCTTATTTATTTTATTTATTGTTTGTTTGTTTATTTATTTACTTACTTTTATATTATTTCAACTTTGATTTTGACTCTGACTTTGATTTTGATTTTGATTTTGATTTATGTTATTTATTCAACTATATGTTTATGTATTTATCTATTATTTTATTTCAACCGTTTTTATTTTGTCAAATAAAATGGAGAAGTATCTCAAGGGTTTTATTTAACAAAAGGATACTACTCGAACTAGAAGGTAAATTCTACCATTTAGCTATTAGTTCAGTCGTGCTCTATTAGGTAGAGTACTGATCCATCAAATAAGCACATAATCATAAGTTAATGATAACGGAAATAAGAATGTTCTATTGGACGTGCAATGATAACGGAAATACGAATGTTCTATTGGACATGCAATTTTACAAAAGAAGAGATAAAGTAATGGATGAAGTGATAAGAGACAAGTTGGGTGTGGCTAACATAGATAGAAAAATAAGAGAGACAAAGTTTAAGTGGTTCAAACATATTATGAGGAGACATCCTGATATTCTAGTGAGAAAATGTTAGAAGATTGTATTTAAGGACTATAAAAAAAAAAGATGAAGATCTAAGAAAAAATTGAGAGAGGTTATCAAGAATAATATGACCCTATTCTACCAAAGACTTGGCCCTTAATAAGAAATTTTAGCAAATTATGATATAAATAGATGACCTACATAAAGAGGTCTTTCTCTTTTTATAAGTTTTTGAACATTTTCCTTTAATTCTTATTTTTTTTCAATTACTTAAACACTTTTATCTGTATAACTTATTCCTTCGCTGTTCTATTTATTTATTTAATATTTTTAATTGCTTATGTATTTTATTATTTATTGTTTGTTTATTTATTAACTTACTTTTATATTATTCTAACATTGACTTTGACTTTGATTTTGATTTATTTTATTTTATTTATTCAACTATATGTTTATGTATTTATCTATTATTTTATTTCAACCATTTTTAAACTACTTTTTTTTTTCTTGTAAGTCTATCAGAAACACTCACTTTATTAACTAAGAGTAAAACCATGTAGTTGTGAACCTCTCATATTCTATATATCAACGAGATTCCCAGTGAAACATTATTAATGTTGTTGTGTTGTATTTCTATAAATTATGTACACGGTAGAAACGTGAAGATTTCTACCATGAAGATTTAAATGGATTTAAGTGTAAGTTTTTAGAGTTAAATTTAAAATAATTTCTAACAAAAGAGATGAACAAGTTATCGAGTTATACGAGATTAGCATATTATAAACCTTAGTCTTATAATAAACTTGAATGGTTAAACATTGTTATTAGATAATGATTCCTCACGATTCTAATCAAATTGATTTAAGCTCGAAGTGTAATTGATAAAAATGATGCGAAAAAAAAAATATTATTATCATAGCAAAACTTTAACTTTCAAACTGACATAAGTACGTAGAACTTTTAGTTAATACTTAAAAAATAGGTTAATTAATTTTAAAACCTCATTTAAGACTATATTAGATTTTAAAACCTCATTCAAATTAGATTGAATTTATTACTAATTCGATATGAACCAATCTTTCGTGATCGTTTAAAATGATGCTATTTTTTAAAAAAAATTCCTGTTAATTTAATTTCAATCAAAAATTTGACCAATTTAAATATGATTTATTAATTTTGACTTAATTAATTTGGCTCCTTCCGTCGACCCTGCTCTAAATTTATTATATATAAAAAAGTCAATTTTTAAATTATAGCCTAATTTGACCCTTATCATTTAAAAAAATCAAATTTAATTTTAGCGTGGGAAATTTAATATAATTAAACTTCTGTTAATTAAATGTCATTAATGTAAGACTTTTTACAATTATAAAATATTAAGCAAAAAAACATACCACTTAGATTAAAAAATAACTTTGTTAAATTTTCTATTTATTAAAATATATTTTCAAAATGATTCATTAAGAATCCATTTAACATTCTGAGAACTTTAAGTTTAAACACTATAAACATTAAGATTTTATAATTCTTGATAAACACTTTAAAATTTAAATTATTCTTTTAGCCCATATTATAAAAATTATAAGTATAGCGTTAAAAATAGTCAAGTCATTTTTAATAACAGAAAATGAAGATTACGTTGAACTTCCTTATTTGTGCTTGATCCACGAAATAACAGAAAAGCTTGTGTTATAAGTAACCTCAAAACTTGTAACCCTTCAAATCTTATATACCCTTTAGCTCGTAAAGAAGACGAGCAGACAAGAACCGGTTATTTCGGTTGAGATACAACCGTCATACACCAAAGTCGAAGAGATTTATGGTCGGAAGCAACATGGTAAGAACTGAAGACCCAAGTCATTAGAAAACTATCCGCTTTGAAGTCACCAAAACCTTTAACAAAATGTCATCTATCTAGGTTGGTTCGATAATGGATTATTTCAGAAAAGAAAAACATGTCCGATTGAATAAACAGCACTAGAAAATTTTCAACTAAAAGGTTGACGGCGCTACAAGATGTTGCTGGTCTTTTTGCCAATGAGAATCCGGAGATTAGATTCAAAAGGTGCTGAAACAAGAAAATTGATATGTACACTGCTTGTACATAAGACAATCAATCATCAACCACGCATTAAGTCGATGTCGACGTGAGCATTACGCATGTCGACCGATTGCGAACCCGGCCACACACCAACCGATGATGTTGGAGTGAGGTTCTGGGTTGGTGGAACACTGCTTTGAGTTACTGAGTTTTCTACTGCTGGACGTTCAGGATCTCGGGGACCTTCTGATCCTTCCCCTCTCTTGCTCTTTGGTTTTGAGCCGCCCCATAGGAAACTTCCAACTATTACCTAAGATTCAGACATCAACAGATAAATGTCTATATCGCTAAAGTTGTTATATTCATCTGAACTCTATCATGGCACAAGAATATGCATCGATTATTGAGAAGAATAATCGTTTATTAGCAGCTTGCATTTGATAGTCCCATCTTTAATGTTTGCAATTAACAATGCAGTCTTACTGAGGATTACCTGCACAGGGCTTGCTGCAATAAGCACTCCACCAACTCCCCCACCAATAACACGGCCGTCAGGACTTGCAAGGGAGACACTCAACCCTCCAGTTCGATTGCGGGAGCTGCCACTTCCAGTAAGCAAATAAGAGCCTGACAAACATAAAATCTCGAAGCGCCCCTGCAAAACACCAAATAGTCCCTAACTTTTTTCCCGACTTCATCACAGAACAGTGAAGTAACAGATAATCAGAACATAAAGAAAAGAAGCTTAACCCATCAAAGTAAAGAAATTCCAAAAATCTTGGTGGGAGTTGTGAGATTTGGGATGGCAATTTTTGGCCCATGAGCCAGAGCCAAGTCTAGGCCTAGGCCTAGACAAACTCGAGGTCCAATTATTTTAAACAAAACAACATCATTTTACGGCTTCGGGTAAGCTTAGGTCTGAGCAACCCAAACCCTGATCCAATTAAAAACATAAATTATTCTATTTTTTATTTTTTTATTTATTTTAAAAAACTTGACAGGACTGGCCCATGGCCGTCCCTACGTGAGATTGTTGCTTAACTATTTAAGAAGGTGGTTGACTTCAGAAAAAGCAAATATACATTGTATTCCGAAGGGCCTGCATGCCTCCCTGTTTTACGAATATGGGGAGCAATACAAAGTATGCACGATTTCAACCTAGAGACTAGAGTGGGTCCAAAAGGGCAAATGGGAGAGAAACAAACAGAGAAGATTGTCGGGCATTCATGGCATAGATATCTTTAAAGATAAGGACGAAGATTAAAGAACTTCCTCAAGTCCCCTGGCATACAAGGAATTCTCTAATCAAATAACAAAGTGGATTCTTTTGAAGACTAACCCAGTTAGTAGAAGTACATGAGAATGAAACAAGATGCCAAACCTCATATGTGACAGTGCCTCCTGAAGTCGATGGCTGCCGAAGAGTAACAGTAGAGACTGCACCGTTTGCTGACAGGATGCATATAGCCCTTGGCCCCTGCTGTGAGAATGACATTATTTTGGTCGCGATATCCTACAAGAGAAGTTACCAATACTTAATACTAAGGTGTACAAAAGCATGTTAAGATGCATTTGTTCATCCTAAAACTTAATACTAAGGTGTACAAAAGCATGTTAAGATGCATTCGTTCATCCTAATATCCTAGCATTTGTTCTTTTTAAATCTTTTCAATTAGCACCCATATGTGATGTATTATCATACTAGAAAAATCTACAAGATAGATACATCGGAAAAAACGAATTAGCACCAATCCTACATCTATCCAATATAGCAGAATTACAAATCCATAAAACTAACACACAAGAAGAAAACACAGCATACTTCTCCAACAGCAATGGTGATGATGTGAGGGGTAAAACCAATTCCAGCTGAACCAGAGAGCCATTCACCTAGCAAGACCGTTAAAATTTTATCACTCGAATACCAAACAGTTCAAATTCAGAAATCGGCAAGTATCAGTTAGTCAATAGAAGTATAATAGATACAACTGTAGTTCCTAAAACACAGAGGTCCTTTATTCCAAGTATTGGTGTATGACTTAGATGTCCAAGGGAATTAAAAATGGCACAACTTCTGATTGGAGCTTCAGTAAGACAACATGAAATGGTGAAGTATATAATTTTATATCCTCATTGAACTTAAATAATCATTTGTATGCCCAATTCAGTCCAAAAAGTCTCCCTAGAAGGGTTTACTGCACTAGCCCAAGAAGAAGAAGGAACTTAAAATCATATGCCCAAATGAAGATTTAGTGGCCTGAAAAGGATTAGTCCAAGTTGTTGATATATTATTGTTTGACGATACTGTAATCTATATAAAACACACCAAATCTTAACAATTTCCCAATATGGACGTCCTTCATGTTCCAAATTACACATCTTGTATGTATATCTTGGGATGTCTTTGGTAGGAATGGATTCAGGAGTTTCCTAATCATGGCATTTTCAGCTTAAAATACGTAAAGATTACGTAATATAAAAGATCCAAATCTAACCGAAAATGTGTGTATTACCAAGGTTTCTTGATTCATCAAAGCTATACAAGGTTTAATCTTTTGCAATCCCACCTAAAACGAGACAAAGAAGACAACTTTTACCAGATTTCTTACCGAGAGAACCTAGCTGTTGTTTCCTCCCACTCCCCGGAGGCCGGCCTCGGCCACGCTTCTGGGTCGGTGTGATTGTACCAGGATGAGTAGACAATGAAGGTGACAATGCCAATGAAACACTCCCATCTGGTCCGTATTTTCGAGGCCTTCCACGTTTCCTCTTGACAGGCTCACCGGATGGTAGAACACCCGATGTTGCACCAACGTTAACACCGTGAGACGACATTGCTGTTGAAGGCTCCATTGATACTGTTTGTCCAATTGAGGTTGATCCAATGTTCGGTTGGAAAGGTAAAGTTGCATTAGACAAAAGGTTCATGCTCGACGACACATTTATGCCGGCCTGTGTCCCTGAACCAGACCCAGCCATGCCCCTCTGCTGCATATAGAACGAAGCAGAACCAGATATCGCCATAGCGTCTCGTGGATCCATGCATTTACTAAAGTTGGAATCTTTTCTTTTTTAACAAGATTTGGAAATTCAGACAAAATCTACCGCACACCAAAATCTTAGCTTTTGTGGATATATATAACACAGATCCTGAAGATAAGAAAGGGTATGTAAAACCCTAATGAGTAAGTTGACTCTCGAAGACCGACTGTTCTTCAATTCAACCCAAGGTGAGTGTGAAAAGGTGATTCCTTACAAGAACAGTGGATTACAGGTGAAGTAACTTCAAACACAACTGAAAATCTTCAGAAAACTTGGAGGTTTCGCCGGAAAAGAACTAGTGAAATACGAAACTAGATTCGTAAAATAGAGAAAACACAGACAAAATGAAACAAACAGATAATAACCGAATCCCGCGAATGTTGAGCAACCAAGACAAGGTCGAGGAAGAAAGGAAAAAAAAAAGAGGAAATGAAAATCAAACTCAAACTCAAACAAAAGACAAAAATGCAAGCTATTTTTACAGCTTACCAAACGAAACCGCAAGAAACAACAAAAAAGGCTTCGTTTTGAAGATAAAGTACTCAAAAACAGGTCCACAATCTCACCAACCCATCACTCCAAAGACCTTCAACAGCAAGCATCTTCCCAAGCCAACAATCCAAACCCTTCAAAACCCAACAACAAAATCAAAAAAAAAAAAAAAACCTCAAGTGTTGCCAACTGAAAGAGGCGCTCAAAACCCAATTCTCGGTTTCTCAAAACCAAATTCCCAAAATGCCAACACCCCCACTTCACACCACCTCTCTGCAAAAAGCTCGAAGCTTGGAAGCCAGAAACAGAGAAATCATTCAACTCACAGCAAAGAACAGAGTTAAAAATCCAACACTTTGCTGCTGCTGCTGACACACTCCCCCCTCTCTCTCTCTCTCCCCCTCAAACCAGCTAATGACAGCAATTTAAAGGTCAAACATTTTGACCGAGAATTAAAGATGGCAACTGGGAAGTGTACAGAAAGCTGATCGAAACAACAGAGCTCAAAAAGTGTGAACTCATTACTCACAAAAAGCTCATCAACACACAAAAACTCCACACACACTCACACACATACCCAAGAATCCATATGCTATAAAACTAAAGCCTCTCTTTTTCCCATTCCTTTTTCATCATTATCCAGCTATAGCATTAGAGATTTTTCTCTTTCTCTATAAACCACCAAACTTTATATATCAGAAAAAAGAAGATATAGATAAAGAGAGGGAACTCCAAAAACACACAAAATAAATAATAATAATAATATAAATAAATAAATAAAGAGAAGTGGATAATACTGAAAATATCTTACAAAATTATGTTTTCTAGTTATTTAGATAAAATCGTTACTCATATTAACTCTTATCTTATAATAATTAGTCACATGGCCTTTTTAACATATTTATAAATAACTATCCTAATTTTTTATTTTTTATTTTGATAGCGCGTGCACAGACAGCGCGTGACCCTCAAAAAGCGTAAACCTTTATTTTGCATGTGACTTTTCTCTGTTGCCACTAACTCTGACTCTGTGGTACTCATCAATCTCTTCAAAAAATATCTAAACCGGACAAATGATAACCTCACCCCTCCCCGCACCTAAATCCCCCTCACCCGCACCCCCGCGTAAATTCCTATATATTTAAATTTCCTACGAATATTTAATTCCCGCTTTTCGAAAAAGTGCTAATTATTTATTATTATTTAAATATTTAAATACAAAGTCAACCGTTTTTTAATCGGGTCAACGTGATATAAGGTTGCATGGGCTGGGGGGGGATTTATTTATTATTATTTTATTTGAACAGAATCTTGGAAATTGAAATTAGGGTTTTTTTATTTCTTGAAAAACATGATTTTGTGACAAAATTAGGTAATGTCGCAACTGATTAATGAGAAACTGTCAAATTTTGCAGTTTTTGATGATTTTGCAAAAGGGTGTTTTTCACGTGAGTTTCTTCATTTTGATTTTGTGTTAATTCTGAAATTTTGATCTTATCTTTTACAAGTGCAGGAAAGTCTATCCTGTTTGTTGATAAACTGAAGAGGTTGTTAAACAATTATATGTCCAGATTATATACATTAAAAAAACAACTACTTAATACTTCCAAATTACAAGAGTTAGGACAACCCGATCTTATCCGACTTAACCCAAAATTAATATGTCAAAAGGTTCAATTGATAATGGAATATTATAAATTTGACTAAAATGAATAAAATTAAAGAATTTAAATTATAATTAAAAGAAATTGTCTATCTGTTAAAGAATTTGAAGTTTAAATGAAAAAATTATTAAATAGAATTAATTGATTTATTTTTATTTATGAGAAATTATTATTTTACAAAAATTGAACAATTAATTAATAATCTAGTCAGATTTTGATAATAAAAGTTATTAAAATAAATTGAACCAAAAAGTTAAAAATTAAATCAAAAAAATGGAACGGTTCAAAATATTTACAGGTAAACTGGCTAAACCGATTGAATTTTCTAATCATTAATATCGTGTTTTGGTTCATAATTAAATTTAAGTCTCAAAATCTAATTTTTATTATATTGTTTAATTTATTTGCATATTATTATTATTATTATTGTTATTATTATTATTGATGTTATTGTTGTTGTTATTATTTAAGATAAGAGATTTAAGATAAAGTTAAAACAGTAAGACAAAAAGTTCAGTTGATAGTAGAACATTATAAACCTGACTAAAGTGAATAAAATTAAATATTTTAAAATATGATTAAAAGAAATTGTCTATTTATTAAAGAATTTGAAATTTAATTGAAACAAATTGTTAAATAGAAATTAATTAATTTATTTTGATTTACAAAAAATTACTAATAAACTGTTCAGTTTTTGACAATAAAAGATATTAAGATAAATTGAACCAAAAAGTTAAAAACTAAATCAAAAATTAAACGGTTTAAAATATTTACGGAAAAATTGACTAGACTAGTTGAGTTTTCTAATCATTAAAATCAAGTTTTTGTTCATAACTAAATTTAAGTCTCAAAATCTATTTTTATTCTATTGTTTATTTTATTTGCAAGTAAATTTTATATATCTTTATCATTATTATTGTTGTTATTGTTGTTGTTATTTATATGGTATATCAGAAACAATCTCTCTACTAATCAATGATAAGATTGTTTACTTTTAAATCTCTCCAAACTCGACATTAAACGAGACTTCTACTAAATTATTGATGTTAAAACCATCATTATTTTATTTTAAATTCATAAAATAACATCATTTTAAAAATGATTCGAGCCAGGGTGTTGACCGGTGTAATTTGACTCATTTCTAATCTTAATCAAGAGCTCTCTTTTTTAAAATAATTAATTAAAATTTTACTTTTATTCCTTAAATTAGTGTTAAACTTGTTATATTATGGATGAAAATTAACGTTATAACTAGAGTGGCGAAATTTTTCAAATTAATGAATTATCTTTAAATATCTCGTGACATAAAAAATATATAAAAATACTTTATCAAATTATCTTAACAACAATAACTCAATATCAATAATATAATTTAACAAAATTTTAATTTTATGTTATACACTACATAAATAATGAAAATATGTTTTTAATCCAATTAACAATTTGATTATAATTGTGAAAATTAAATCAAAACTTATACAAAAATAAAAATAAGAACATGATACCTAACATTTAAGGATGGCAAGAGGCTTAAAAATTACGTTGACTTAATTTAATCGGTTTAAAGTTAATAAATTAAGTATGATTA